>KB292506.1:287788-308034 GCA_000328365.1 Capitella teleta
CATGCAAAGTGAAGTCTAAGAAATTCTGTGTGTGGGAAGTGGCACCAAAGGGAAGAGAACTTGGAATGGTGTGATATGCGTAAATATCGCATCACGATCAAACAAACCAATTGAATTCATAGATCGCAAGTTGTCAAAATTTGTGATATCTCAATATAAATTCATATCAACACATTCCCAAAACATTCACTGAGGGGAATAATAGGGAGATTGAGAGGTCAACAAAGGTCAACGCATAGAGAAATACTAACGCCGGAAGTCAGATCTTAAAGAAGGCCTTCGAGCTAAAGAAAAATATTGCAATAATTTTTTATACAAAAAAACAGAGATTGGAGTTCAGATTGAAGCAGAATTTCAAAGAAGTGAATCGATTAAAGTTTTTGGATCTAGAATCTAGAATCATTCTGGTTATCGGATTTTGAAATAATTGATAAACTCTGGTCGATTCAAATTGAGAACTATAATCAACATGCAGATTGAAGATCAATTTTGCAGGCAAAAAATAAACAACTTTGAAAAAAAAACAAAAAACTTCCGTAACCAACACAAACCTTTGTAGTTTTTCACTTGCTTCCTCATCATTGGCAAATTCAATGGAATGTAATGTTCATGGCAAGTTACAATTCGCAGGAACTCAAATTTATATTCGTGGAGAATCTATGAGAAAAACAGTTCAAAGCACAGATATTTTCACAGAAAAATTCTGTATAAACACCTTAGGGTCCCCTGGAGAGAAGTTGTCGATGTACAAATTGACCAGTTTGAACACAAATCCACGATCCATGAGAGTGAAGCATTTCTGGGGGAGAAATCATCAGAATAAAATAATATTTGGAAATTCTAAAATTGTCAATAACACACTTTAACAAAAGACGCCAAACTGCTATTTGCCATCCTCGTTTCGCTGAGCGCCTCGCGGTACTTCTGCACGATGTGTGAGGTGAGGGTCTGGACCAGCGTCTGAATGTGAAACTGAAGCGACGCTGGGAAACGCTCATTGCGCACCATCTTTGAGAAGGGAGTCAGACACTCAGCAGATGACCTTGTTGTGAACTGACCTTGACCTTGCCGGTCTTGAGCAGATGCTGTGCCATGCTCTTGATGAGAATTTCAAAAAAGAAGTTAGAGTGTTTGAGGAAGCGGTTGGTGAGGTGAAGGTCAGCATGCGAAGGTCGCAGCACTGCCTTCAGGTGCTTCGACAGTTCCTCGTGAACGGTTTTGTGGCGGCTGCCTGCGTTTCCAGGGGGCACTGGCTCCGTGACAAACACATACTGACGAATCAATGAAATTCAAGCCCTGATATCAAAGACATTGCAACTGACCTTGACATAGGAGTTGAGCGCTTCTTCTTTCTTCGCCGCGTGAGCCTCAGACACAATGTGAACGAGCACTCTGATAACAGAATATTTTGGGGATGACACCTTTGTTTTGCATGGTTACCTGACAGTGTTGATGGCCACGTTGTCGCTGTGCGTGAGAGGCAGCAGACGCAAAAGTTGGTTGAGCAGCGTTGGCAGAAATTGAATGATGGTCGCGGGATGCACGGCATGCAGACTCTGAGGAAATCACGTTACTCAAGACTCATATAAATAATCACACATTCACTGCCAAACATGAGAATTCTCATCTTTGAGCTGTGTACAAGGAATAAACTGAAGGTGTTGAGCAGGCTAGTACAAAACAAAACATATAAAGCTATCAATCTTACAAATTTCAAAAGCACATTAACTACAAAAGTAAAATTTATCCAATTGATAAGAATTAAAATAAGAAATCATCAAAATAATCAGGAAATATAATCATTCAGTAAAAAAAGAATAAAGAAAGAACGAGAAGAAAATCCTCACAGCAAAAGCAAACCGCACACAAGTGTTCTTACCTTCACAAATTTCATCAGTTCAATATCGACCGAAGTCTCTTTAGACTTTTCAGGGCTGTTACTAGAGCTTTGGCCATTTTGCTGTGAACACCGAACGAGAGAGAAAGAGACAAGCGTCAGATTGAGGTGTCTCATGCAACCATATATTTCAGTTAGTACCTCCACAATATCTTAAACCGTAACAAGCAAGAGATTTGAGTTCGTGTCTCTAGAAATCTAGTTATATATGAGAAGTTTACACATGACACACGCATGTGACCATAGCGGCTAATTAAGAAGCGATCATTCCCTTTAGAAGCTGGCTAATTCAGAGCCTCGACCTTCACCTTGAGACGGTTGTTGCTGTCGTAGTCCAGCGTTCCAGCAGGGGCTTCCTTCAGCTTCTCACAGTGAACAAAAAAGTTGTGCAAATGTTGGTCTTTGGTGTAGATGGTGGATTGGAGATGCAGAACGAATCGGAACAGCGCTTTGCCCCCCTCCACCCAGCGCACTTCTGGACCGGAACTCTGAGTTGGAAAACACCAGATACATCAATCACCAATTGGCTCCTCACAGAAATAAAAACTAACCCTGCCAACTTGTTCACTACTGAGGTATCCAGGAGGCAGGCTCATGGCCACGCGGATATTCTGCTCTCCAACATTCATCCTGAAACAGATTGAGATGTGCACGCTGCAGTCACAAGTGACCGTTCACTGACCTCCCGTTGACCAGCAGAGGGAACCATGCGTATCCAACACAAGACTCGAGACTTTGAGCTTTCTTGGCGGCTGCTTTGTTGGAGGCAGGGAACGAGCAGGCGACGTGGTAGAAACAAAACACCAAGTGATGTCGCTCATGCAGCTGCGTCGGAAGAACGATCTTCACCTGAGGAAGAAGATTGAGCAATCAAAGCAGTAAGAACAGTCCAAACGCACCTCTTCAGTGAAGTCAGGGCTGCCAGCATGGTGCAGTACTGCAGTAGATGCAGACGTTGAGAATAAAGTTCCCGGCCGACCACGCACACACTGTGAAGAGAGAGAATGATTGCAAGCAATACGAGACAAAGGTCTTACACGCAGAGGAAGAGCTCCACTGTCATCCGTATCCCTCACTTCCACAAAACACGCAATGTTACGCGCCTTATAAAAGAAAAGCATTCTAGGAATGTGAGAGCAGGGGTATTGGGGAGTGGTACCTTAGGGAAGGCTTTCTGGTTTTCGTACTTGAGCATCCGCGGGTAGACGTAGAGATGGTGTGTGTACGTCGTGAAGGGGTGAGCCAGTTGTGCGTCATCAGCGCTGAATTCATCCACTTCCAGGGTGGGGGGATGGATGGGGGGGTTGGGGAACTGCTTCAGGGGAACCAGAGAGCTGGTCAAGGTGTCTGAAATGGAGGTGAGTGCTGTAGAAGGTGTTGTGAGGTGCGGCAGAGCAAATTTCACAGCACTGAGTTACCATATCATATTAGAAATGCTTCATGCCATGAAGTCAAGAGAGTGAGAGAATAGAGGAGAGAGCCATTATTATCAGTGTTTGTACAGATTTCACGGAATATTTAAAAGATGTGCTTAATGGTTAATTGAAGAGAGAGAGATCAAGAGACAGAGAGAAATCCCACTTCTAACAGTCAATTTACAATATAACAATGTTAATTATAAAGTTCTTTTTAATTCTGTGATAATTATTGAATGAGGATGCATGCACTCAATAATTTAACTTACAATCAAGGAACTCCCTCATAAAAGCTTCTGCATGCAGGTAGAAAATCAAAATAATACATTGTTTTATACAAATAAAATGTAATGAAAATTATATTAAATTTCACAAAGTTTCTAAGAATGATTTTTGAGGAGGAAAAATAGATTAACCCATGCAAAGGAATAAAAAAAAAAAAAAAAAAGATAAAGTATATCAGTTAACCGAAAAAATCCAACTCACTTTGCAGCACTGTTTTGTACTCATGGACGGTCATTTTGAGCAAGACGCCATGAATAATTTGGAATTTGCTCTGCTTTTCCGGCCTGAAATGGTTAAAATCAAGTAATAAAAACAACCTAATAAAATCATGAATTTCGGATATACTTTCGCATCTCCATGAGTTGCTTCATCATTTCGTCATCTTGCATCCGAGACGCGTCAGCTTTGTAAACGACAAAGTCTGCCGCTTGATCCAACTGCATTGAGTACTTGCCAAAGATTGGTCTGCGGGGGAAAAAAAAAAGTAAAAGAGTTCAAAAACTGAGCAAACAAGAAACACCACACAAACCGAGCGGCCCAAGCAAAGGGCATGACATAACGACCCAAACGCTGACAGTATGTGCGCATGGTGCGATGCTGCTTAGTTCCGACTTTGATGTCTGTCGTCCGGAGGTAAGGATCAATGCTGGAAGCAATGCTTCCCTGAAGAACCTTCTGAATCTTGGCAACCAGGAAGATATCCGGGTGAGGTTTGCTCACAGAGAAGACCGCCTGTGCAGTTCAAAGAAGGAAATGAAGATTACATCGGTCACTCAACTGACCACGCGAGGGAACGCCACCCAGTCCTTGTTGACGTCCTTCAGAGGAGGATTTGGAGTCCACGCTCCGGGAACACGGCTCATCAAGTCGTGAACGGCAGTGAGGTCTTTTGGGATCATAGCACGGATTTCGTCTGTGTTGGGGTCGTAGGAGAAATCCTCAGAAATTTTCTTTCCCTCGCGAGCGTCGTACAAGGCGAGCGTGATGAAGAATGGTTCCGGCTGGGAAAGGAGGGAGACAGGTGAGTGCGTCTGCTGCGTGAAACCTACGTTTGCCTGCTTCTCTGGCTGACCATCCTCAGCGATATTCGCCTGAAGACGAAGTTTAAAGTCCTCGCATCTCACCACAATCCTCGTACCAAAGTGCTCTTTGTAGACCTCAGGTTCTCCTCGCTGGTTCTCCTCGGCTGTGCTTGGTGTAATACCAGACTACGATCCCAACACAAGACATAACAAAATATTTCTTTAAAATTTTCACTGCACCTGAATTTCAGGGTAAATCCTGAATAGATTCTGCCTGCCCTCCCTACGCTGCTGAATGAGCAGGGAGTCAGTCTCTCTGGCGTATTTCTGCAGTTCCGGGTTCATGCTGTGCTCCAATGACTCAATGAATGTCTCTCCTCGTGACCTTGCAGTCTCGCGATCACGCAGGAGGAGGGTGTTACTGGGAGCGTCATTGGCAGCCACCACCCTCTTCAGCGTCTTCAGCCACTCCTCTAAATCCTGCTCAGACTCAGCTGCGAGTAAATAACTCGACCGATCCTGCATCTGGATCTCAAATGAGAATTTCCCTCGTTTCGATGTCTGCAAAAGGAACGATGAAAGCCAGATGACTTAGAGGCAGGTTACCTTGGCAACGCTGGTGGCTGAATCCAAGAAGATGGATCCTTTGGCCTCGATTCGCTTGTCATCTTTGTGCATTTCTAAGATGTAAGTGGTGTCCGCTTGCTGCTTCAGGTAGAAGTAACGACGCTTAAATGACTGAAAGAAAAAATGACGCTGGATTCATGGCACTTTATAAACAGAAGCCTACCCTAGTGAAGCTGATGATACTGGATTCGTGGGTGCTGTCGGGACCTTTGTACAACCACCCTTGCTTCATTATATGCTGCGATTTCAGTCGTATTGAACTCTCCTGCAATTCAAACATTAGACTGAATCGAAGAACAGATATTGATTGATCACCTCATCTTTCCCCTCAGCCTCTGCATCAACTTCAAAGACTTGATTCGTGACGTTCGACGATGAATTCAAACTGATAAAAACAAAAACTTGATTGAATTCCATGCATAATTAACGAAGCCTACCCAGGGAGAGTATTATAACTGCCGGAGAACGCACTGTATTTGTAGTGTATAACGCTCCAGTTGCTCATGTATGACTTGAGGCATTCCTTCACCAACAGACTCTGTGCTTCTCTCTGTGCCGTGTCAGGCACAGAACTCTGCTGCGTGCGGAAACGCCTTGGAACGGTCGATTGCTGAAGAATAACGATGAAAAGAAGGAAGCGTTTGAGGGAAGAAACACCGACCGATATGTCATCATGGGGGAAGATGAGCATCTCAGGGTGAGGGTCATTTTCAAGCAGAGTTTTGTTTCGCACAAAAACCGTCTCATAATCCAAAGGTTCAATCAACCTCGGCTTGCTCTGAAATAAACAAACAAGATCAGAAAGGGGATTGAGCGCATACACGTACGTGCACCTTATTCCCATGTCTTGATTGCTTTTTAGCTCAACAAACAAAACAAAAATTAATATGGGATCTAAATTTAGTGATTCACAGGAAATTTAGTTGATGTTGGTAGACAGCAAATTATACATAGCGTTGCATCATACCTCTTAAGACTGTCACTGATATCTAATTTTTCGATAATGAACAAGATTTTGTAATGAGAATATTATTAATGCCAACAATAACAAAAATGACTCCTGCATTAATTGAGAAAAAGAGTGCTGCCGAACTTGGCACAATGCTGTCAGGAAAGTACTACATGTAGCACGGTTATAAGGAGGCTAAGGAGCTCAAGATTCTCTGATGGACTCCTGTGGAGACTTTCTCTCTGTGTCTGCATACATATTTCCCAATGCTTTCTCATCAGATCATTATACTAGTAGCGGGTATTCGTAATGGTGGTAAAGGACTTGTAAGGAATGAGCAGCATATTTTTTCACTGCTTCGTTTCCCTTTGTTGGCCCTGAGCTCTTTCCCCAAAAATCTCGTTCAATCAGGGAAGCCATGATGCAGGAAAACTGTAAGCAACACTTGAGGTTTCATATCGATTTTCTGGTTTGGGTTTTGGTTTCGATATCGATGAGAGTGCTACATTACTTCATAACTTCTATTAACTTTACTTGGGTAAAAAAAATAACAACACAGGTAGACCAGAAACCTCTTGGAATTTTTACATTTTAGGCATTTTGAGGGCTTGCTGTGACGTCATACCATAATCCTCGTGACAAATACATTCACACAACAGGTGTACGAAAAAAGAGATTTATGACCAGCAACCGTCCTGATCAGACACGCGAGGCAGCTCAAGAAGTGAGTCAAAATAAGAATTGATGACAGTTCATAGGTCAAGTAGACGTCGTGAAAGTTTCCATTTTGCAATTGTTGATAACAAAATGCCAACTTCACTGCACTCAGCGGAAATTAACATGACAGCAATCGCACCATGTTCAACATCATTCCAAATCAAAACATGAACTCAGCTGGCCGGTTCGCTATGCAATAATGATGAGCACTTATCAAAATCAAACATTGTATCCATCTCCATATAGCAACCTTGAAATTCCTCGTGATTTACTAACATGATGAACCAATGCAGTGTTCTCGAGTGTGGCGTACAGCCCAGAGTACATGTACATAGGCCATGAAATAAAATTCATGCACGAAGACGTTGAGGAGAGGCTCATTCAGCATTAGGAGTCTACAACTCACACAGAAATTTCAGAACAGCTGATTCACAAAGTGCTTTATCAAGAGCCCCCGTGATAACATTATCAGCACCCTCTTCCAAGAAATTTCCCTAGGGGAGGAGGCTTCGAGGAGCGATGGGAGGGCAGGGGGAGGGGGCCCTCCGTCCGCAGCCATTCACTGGTTGCGAATATAAAAATTCCCACTTTGCTGTTGTTGTTTAAAGGCTCAGCATATTGTGCTCAGCACTGGTTAGTGCCACATCAAAAGAAATCAATCCAGGGAAGAATGTCGAAGGGGAGCAGAAGGAAGAGCAAACTGCCCTTCAATCAAAGCACTTTCATTTCGTAAGAAAAAAACGAAGGGAAAGAACAGCTGAGATCAGTTGGATTACTACATCATAGTTTGTAATTATTGTGATCACTGCATTCGAGGCTTAGAACAAATATGTTGTATTAATTGAAGCAATGCATGCATTGCATTTAATTATTTATCGAAATCACATTGTATTATTAGTTTCAAAAGTGGAATTGATACTGCATGGTGATAAAAGAACAAGGTAAATAGGTCAACCCGAGAAAAATGGTTGAATGCCAAACGAAAATAAGTTAAATAACACTTCAGCTTTCGGTTAATTTAAAACGAGACATTTCTCATTTATCTTTCAAATCGGAATATAAAAAAAAATGGCAGCATTAGAAAAGAAGTTATGTAACTCAGAGAAGATGAAGAGAGAAAAAAAAAGGAGAAGAGTTATTAATAAAGATACATTTCAACTTCGACAAGGGAGTGGTGAATTACTGCCAATCTGCAATACATTTCCCTTCGTGTGCAGTTTGTTTTTTTTCCTGCATAAATCCAAAGCATCAATCAATGTAACAAATCACTCAATGTGAATCGCATTTAAACCTCTCTACTATAAAGGTCATAATCACCATAGTTACCGGGGTGATACTCCTTTTCTTTCCGAAGTTCTCACCAAACATGAATCCCTGATCAAATATAGTTTACCGCTCTTTCTGTATTACACACGATATGTTGAACTCAAGAGAAATCGCTATTACATAACAATCAAGCTATTAATCACTGACACACCTGAAGCATATCGATAGGCAGAGGTGATTACTCTCCAATCACAGCAGCAGTTGAACAAAACTGCCCTCTCCTCGATCAACAGACACAATCTGAAGCAATTATCTTCGCTTATCACTGTCGTTATCTGTTAGCGAATGAGTCAGTTCGAATAGACCGTTTCTTGTTCTTCTTTGAATGACATGTCGAACGCACTGCAAGTGTGAATTTTGCATCATGCAATCACACAAGTGCAATCAGCGCGCATACCAATCACATTCATAAATCCCAATGGAATTCATAACTAGGTCAGGTCAAAAAGCAGCCAAATGACCTCATTCCACAGCAGCAGGAGCAATTAAGTATTAGCACCTAACTGGGTTGAACCCAGTACAAGCAAAACAACGGAGCTATTTGTGCGTTTGATAAACAAGCGCTGATGATCGACTGTATCGAATGCTTTAGGCAAATCGTGAAATCCGACTCGAGCGATGAAGCATCGGCATCGCCTGCCGCTATTCACTCTTTATTGGAATTAGATACAATGCTGAAGCATGGCAGTGTATCTTTGTGATTCATTATTCACTCTGTATCTTTGTGATTTCCGAAAGGGGTTCTCTCAGAAGTAGAGGTGTTTACTAATTGATGAGTATAGGTCAAGTCAACGATATAATGACTTGGATGTTTAAGATCATTTTGCCAAAAAATGAGTGGAGAATATTTGCTCAAGGCACTCGACAGAAAAATGTTCAAGGATAAAACGAAGTGTAATAAAACTAGAACTGGGAAAGCTCAACACTCCCAAAGTTGTCTAAACAATCAGATAGACATATCGCAAGGAGCACCAAGCGCACAATACTACAACATGTTATACGAATACTCCAATCAAAGTGAAAGCTCCCTAATGAAAACATTGAGCTTAAACCAAAAGCACATTAGCCAACCTTGCTTCGGTATCCGATGTCGTCTTCCGGCTCGTCTAAGACCTGCCAGCTATGAGGACGACGCTTCACGGAGCTGGTTCTTTTGAGAAAATATCCGATCACATTGCTAGCAGAGATGCGACGAGGCAAAGTATTACTGCAGCTGACAGTTGCTGATGCCGCAGATGCATGCACTGATTTCTTGTACTTATTCTCTCTCTTCTTCTTATTCTTCTTCGTTTTCTTCTTTTCGTCGTCATCAGTGAGGAGAGATTTTGTTGAGAAAGCGCGACGAAGAATTTCTACAGCAGCCATGGGTCGTCGTCACTCACATCGTGGAGAGAAAGGGAACGGGAAGAAGGAGGAGAAGAAGGAGAAGCCGAGACGCCGCACAGACGAGCAACAGGTCATTTTACACCCAGCCGCTGCCTAAACAAACCCAGAGCGGCAAGACCCGCTTCGCTGCAACTGCTGCTACTGGCCTCCCCACTCGAAGCCAGAATTGTTGAACAGTGAACTATAGGGTTACGTCCCCACCAACAGCTAAGGGAAGAAGGAGGATGAAAGATGAGCGCACGGCAGGCTGTAAATGCAGTTAGGATCGTTCTTTATGGCCCCGTGGCGTGGCTTTGGAGTCCGTTTATATTTCGTTTGCGAGTTGACAAATCATTCTCCGTCTCTCTGCCAGACATCCAATCCAGCCCACTTCAGTTACATTCAGTTGCATTCAGGATATCAAAGGTTGTCATGAATGAACACGCACGGGTTGTATATAATGCAGGCATTTCGTTAAATTGAGTGGGTTTCGATTTCGAACCCGCATGCAATGTACACAACTACATTGGATACGATGCGGCTGCAGAAGATAACATCGCACACCGGAACCTCAAAACGAACGTCAAAACAGAGAGGTACACGCAATTCGTCTAATGTGATAAATATATACTGATAACAGTACTCGACCTAATGAAGGAGAACGCAAAACTAAAGTCTATGGAAGTCAGAAGGCTGAATCACAATGGGAATGTACACATACATGTATTTTACAATTAACATATATTTACCGGATATCCTTCAGATATTTGGACACTTATCCTGTCTAAGATAGAACAGGGCCCCTGGGAAGTATTTAAGGCAATAGTTGCTCACAAAACAAAACAGCGTCTAAAAGCAAATGAACGAGAGGAATTTTTACGCAGCAAAGAAGAAAATGAAACCACAATGAAATCGACAACAGACATGCGCATAACAGCTGCTGTACAAAGAGGCGGGTGCTGCTCAGGAAAATACAATGCAAGGGAAATAATCGCCCTGGGATAACAATAATATTGTCAACAATTGAAGGTGCAAGGGAGGGTCATTGGGTCAACAAGACTTGTTCATGGATTTCTATTACCTACATGTATTGTAATAAAGTAATACTGGTATCCAATTATCTGTACTAGTAGTAAGGTAGTACTGAACTAATTATAGAGGGTGAGCATCGTCGCAAGGAAAGAGACAATTGAGAACGTACTTAATTCTAGAGGGTGATCCCTGGGAGAGAGACAAAGAGAGCGTGTTGTGTAACTCTTGCGTTGTGCACGGATGAAGCAAGCAATGAGTCATGAGGATCATGATGAGGAGCCAAGCCTCAGCTTCTGGTTCACAGCTCCAAGGATCCACACGGAGGAGGGGAGAGGGGGGTGAGGATATTGGGGGGGAGGGGGGGGGGGGTTACGAGTAGATTGCTGCTTGCAAGTTGTTGGCACACGATGCTCAAAACATCTGGCGTGTGTTCTTTATCATTATGTTTACAACTTTACAGCCTATTGCATATAACAGCAGTTTGAAAAAGTAAAGCTGATTGAATTCATGCCGAAAATTGACCTTTATAATGCAGGCATTTTGTTATATGCATACGAGCTAGTCTGGCAGAGATTATTCAAATATTATAATTTGTAATTTTATTTCATAAATATAGATTCAGGTAATCAGGCCAAATCGATATAAAAGATATACATGCATACAATTATATATATATGTGTGTACTGTACATTGATAATACAACTTATAATAATGTATGATTATTGAATATTGATTAATATTAATTACCACATTTCTGTGGCCTTTACCTGTGATCTTAGGTTATGCACATTCTAACCACTGGGGAATTGTGATCATAAAGAAATAAACCTAATTAGAAAATTACAATTTATAATCACTATCAGCCTGGGTCCGGCTGATCTGGTCTTGATATTGAGACCTGGACCTCTATTAAAGGTTATTACAGGGATCGCAGATGAGGATTGCAGTCAGGCGGCCAAGGCATCTGAGCCACTGGGCGCCCCTCTCATTAGTCTCATAAAATATACTGTGCATATCGTCAAACACGTACAATGTCATACATATGTCACATTTCATTAACTACTTCAATGCCAGGTCCTGTGCACAGACAAACATGTTCATTTGTTGAACCAATTCTTTGCTTCTCACGCAAAACAAGCACAGTTGAACTAAATGAACTTACAAGCGTGTAGCGCATACATGAGACATGTACATTTAGTCATTTACAGTAGTATAAATCCATTTATGTCGTCAATACTTGATGCCACAGCCAAAATTATTCTGAGGATGAATTAGTCACTTACACACATGAGTTTAAACGACACACTTTAGGCCTCTACACACTTGCATGTATTCTTCCGGGTGAAATCCTTGGCTCAAAGCAGAACAATTTCATAATGGGCGATCACTTATCTTCTGGCAAGGATGAGTGGCCTTTTGTAGGTTACAACCAATTATCTCAGCAATATAAATTTATATATAGTGATATCAAACTGCTCAGCATCATCAGCCAATATAACGCCACAAAAATGCCAAAATTAGTAAATGCCAAACTCTAAAACACAGTTAGACACAACAACAGCAATGTAGCGAATCTAAACCAGGATTATTATTTTCATGAATAAATGCAATAGCATCAAATAACCACAGGGATGTGTGTTACTAATTTAAAAAGGACAGAATGGGACATTATATACATACATACGGTATCCGAGAATTTACATTATTTTCTTCAGATTCAAATGTCCGAAACATCTACTCATTTGGCGGATAACAGTGAACCCCTACAAATACTGGTAAGACGATCATGCTTGATACGGGAAATATACCCCTTGCACATTGTTACTTTAGATAGAAGGAAAGTTGGCCAACAGCCAACTGAATAATCACTTATAGCGTTTTAAAGACAAAATATGCAAAAAAAATTATGATCGTTGACAGTGGACGCTGTAAGAAATATAGATCAGCAGTCTGTTGTCTATGATACTATGTTTGCGAAAAATGTGCAAAAAAAATGACAAACTTCGAAGAGTAGAACCGACAAAGACATTTTCATAACGGACTTGAGCCTGTTAGCTGATGGACATGAGTCATTGAGGACCTTTTGAATTTGAACTTTGATTTAAGAAAGATTAAGGTGACTCAATGGTGTTACCTGGAGAACCATCATGAATTCATTATCAAGACATTCATCATCAATTCATCACCATCATTTATTGTGGGAAATTAAACGTGGATGGTCAACTGGATGATCGTATCACTCATCACACATTCGTTGTCAACAAGGCCAGTGAGGCCAGTGAGCCTGGGGTAGTGCATGCCAACTATAATACTATTCTATTCACATAATTATGATAATTCAGTATTGGTACTAAAATGAGTAGCTCAGAAAGTGATAACTCGGCTGTTCGGTGTATGAGTTGGTATCTTAACATTATGCCACTCAGCCACTCACTCACCGAGTCAGCACTCAGTCTGTCAATACTAACTCAGTCAGTCACTCAGTCAGTGGCTGAGCAGCTATTGACTTGAATCAGTGACTGACTGAGTCAGTGACAGCCAGTGCCCAGTGTCTGACAGGACTCACCAGAGAGGAGTTATCCCGGACAGCATCCGACACAGTCTGACGCACTTTCAAAGCCGACCCTACGCCTGACAAACTCTTGGCAAACTTTCTTTCACTCATACTGGATCGTCAATTGAATTGTCTCCGACATTATTCACATAATAACATCATTTTCACAAACTGATGGTCCATTTCCCTACATAAATTCAGGACATGACCCGGAAGTAAGTTGTAACTCCATCTAGCGGTGACCTACTTTTTTTGGCGAGCTCCTCTGTTCAAAAGTGACACTTTGTATTTGATTCCATACAAAAATATATTTTCTAATTAAAGTGAAAGTGAAAATATTCATCAAAAATGAAGTGATTGATTTATGAGGTACATAATGTTTTGTTATGAGCAAAACATTTTTGAACGATGAATTATGTTTGTGTACCGTTATGATGAGCTCATGCTCTGTCGTTACACGTTATGATAGGTAGAACTGAATAGGAAACAGAATACGATATCAGAATGCTAGTGCTTTATATGTACTTGATTTTTATACACGTAGCGCTGTTACAACCCTAACAACAGGTGTATAGAATGATCAATATTTTAAAGCAACATTAAGTTAAATCAGCCAAAGGCGTTGGTAAATATACTGTATACCGTAATTATACTTAGGAATTCACCAAATTGAAAATTGACCCACAGTCCATACATATATTCAACAGACTTTTATTTGTAAGCATATATTGCAAAAGAAGAATACAAAGAGAAAATGTAGAAGAAAGAAAATAAAACTATCCCCAAAAATAAATTATACTTTACAGGGCTGAGTAGAAAAAAATGACAAATCCATGGGCATAAAGACCAAGGATAGTAGGAGACCCCTAATGATTTGCATTTAAAGCAATTGTGATTGCATTTAAATCGATGGTGATCTATAATTAATATCAACACCAGAATAAAATTAAAATTAAAATTAAAATTATCTCATTAGTTTTGGTTAAAGTGAATAATTCAAACAGAGAAGATGACTAACATTGCAAAAAGGAAGACAAAACGTTGAGTATTGGATAATATAAGAAAACAGATGCGATATCAAGTGAAGCTATAACATCAAAGAACATATAAATGTGGGGGAAAACTTTAAATATCATAATATTTGAGGGAAAAGGACACTTTGTTTCAAATACTTTCAAAAGGTTTGAATCACAATAATCAGGACTGTCGAATTATATAAAACTGGAGGGAGATGACGTGAAATTTCTTGACTCAACAACAATTAATTATATCACAAATCTTTAGTCAATGAGCCATCAGAATAATAATAATAACAGTGTCATGATTGGATTACGAGTTAAATCAGCTAATCGCATACTATGGCGCAACAAAACACAATTAAATTTCTTGTAAAAGAATATCATTTTAGAATTGTAATTAAAATGAACACAAATATATTAGAAAAGTGAAGCATGCGAAATAAAAATACTCTTAAAAAAATAAAATTCAAAATAATTGGTCCTTCATATTTATGCCGAAGATAAGTAAACCGTAGCCTCACCAAATGTTAAAAATGACCGCTATACAGGACCCTCTCTGAAAGGACGATTGCCTTACAGCAGTTCAAGATTAGTGCTGGTTGTTATCTGCAAGAAAATCTTGCCGGGAACAGCCTTGCTGGTCTTGTCCTTGCTGTTCTCCCTCTCCAAAAGAGTCATCTCGTAGATCTTGTCGGTCTCCTCAGTCGAAGCAGGAATCACCTGACGACCCATGAAGGTGTTTTTCAGGGCATTACTGTTCCAGATCTGAAAAACAGAGAGAGGAATGCGCACTGGGCTCAGAGGTCGTTCACTCACCTCGATTTCAATGGGCTTTGACCGATGGTTGCGACGATAGAAGATGTAAGAGGAGTTCCACTCTGGGTTGACAGTGTCCTTGATGGTGGATGTCTTGTAGTGATGGCCCTCGCAAGAGATCTGGCAGTACGGATCTGCTCCTCCGATCGTGTCCTGCTTCTCAAGGTCACGAGCACGAATAATCGTCACACGAGTGACCACGCTGGGGTACGCGAACCACGGGAGGCAGCTCAGTGTCTTCTCGCTCGGCTTATCTTTCACTAAAGCGCTGATTACGAGAGAAATAAGCTTCTGTAAGCTGTGTGATAAAGGATACTCACTGAGCATGACTAGTGCCCGTGGTGTACACTCGCAGGAGATGCTTGGCTTTCACGTTGGGTTCAAAAGTGCAAGCCACGATGACGTAGCGCCCTTTATCAAGAGTGTGGCGAAGGAAAATGCCACGACTGTTCTTGAAAGCAGACGATTTTGTGATCCTCTGCATCTGATGCACACGATACTTGCGGTTGTACTCAACCTGTAGAAGAAAAAAAAAAACAATAAAATATCCTGACGCTTAGCGAGTCGTTGTGCAAACCTTCATGATTGAAAACCCAATGGTAGTTTTCTCAATGCCTTCGCCACCCCGCCCGCACTTCTGCGTTAGTTGGAAGAGGCATTCGTCATCATTATCATCAACGTCAAAGACATACTGTGATAAATAGATTTGTGAGATGAGCATTGGATTCATGGGTTGGAACGAACCTGAGGATTCTTCAGGAACGTTTCTTTGTTGTTAACGCAGCCACCTGAAAAGTGAGGAGTGACCCATTCACCATGCATACACGCTTCAGTCCATGTGGTTTGGAAACTGAACAATGATGTGTTGATCACTCGACAAATCGACATGTTTGTGAAATGCTTGCAATAGTCTTCAAAATTCATCCTTTTAGAAGAGAATCAAGAGAAGGAACGCAGGCATTTAAAAAACTCACCAAAATTCGCCATCATCATCGAAAGTCAACCCAATTTTCTCGCGACTTTCCTTGTCAATTTTTTTCCATTCTTCCGACCTGTAATCAAGATTAGGTAATCAGCACTGGATGGCCGCAGTGCTCGGAGGTACTCACTCATCACTGAACGCCCCTTTCCACTCGGTACCTCCCCAAGGGTTCCTTAATCGAATCATGGCAATCTTCTCTTTGTTGAACATGTTGAAGATGCCTGTTCCCTCAAGCGCAATCCTCTTCACAGCTGTGATTCCATACGCGTGTCCCTTCACTAAACCCATGTCCATCACTTCCTCCTGCTCCTCTTTAGTCGCACTCTGAAGAAAACCACAGTTGAAACGATCGGATAGAACTAAATATTCTCACCGGAATAGCAGCGGCCATCATAGCATGATTGTCCATAGCTTTCCTCATCACCTTATACAGATCATTCCTTGCCTCCTCCTCGATGCCAACCTTCAGATCAACTAGGTTCAGGGGCTCCGAGACTCCTCCAGTGAAATCCTCCAAGGCCTCAGCCAATTCACCCCCATCAAGAGATTCATACGACCCGTAGAGCCTGCCAAGACAGAAGACGGTCAGAGAAAGAGAAGAGTACAAAACTTACTTGGCATAAGCCTTCTCCAGTAAAGCACTCCAAAACTCATTGCGATCCTTGGAGTGTGCATACACAAGGTCTCCGTTGCGTGTAGGCAAGAGATCGTCAATGACAACATCAGTCCATTCACCAAAACGCCAAAAGCGAAAATAATAAATGCCAGCATACTTCTCTGGTTTTTCTGGGTCCCATTCCTGATCCTTGTGATTTGGAATCACCTGAAAAAATAGAAGCATAAAAGCCAAAAATCACTGGTGACGTTAGCACAAACCTTGCGCCATATTTCTTTGTTGGTGGCCAAGCATGAGCAGGCGGCAACAAACCAGCAATTTCCAAGTTCACCTTGGTTCAGATCACTGCATGTAACGCCATCAACAAAGAGACTAGGGTTTTCTGCGATGTCCTTGGGACGCTTCCACTCAATGCCGGCAGCATTGCCCCCAATAGACGCTTCATTCGCTGGGAACGTGGGATCTGTGAAGAGCTGCCCAGACGACTGAGCTTCCTTCCGCAGTTTATCATAATCCTGGTCTTTGAACAGGACGACAGATTTGAACCACATGGTGATCTAGGATCAGAGCTGCAAAAATACAAGAGAGGATTGAAAGACAACTGACAAGTATTATGAGGAGACTGATGCTAGGAAGGGTGAAGTGTGGGTAATTATACAGTCAGACCCCGTTAAAGGGATGGGGAACTAAATTTTAAGTGATGTTCTATTGACTCATAGCACCAATTGATAGCATTCCGCGAGGTATAGGAGGCAAACGTCAGCTGAGGGCTTGGTTTGGCTGATGGCTGATTGGTCCCGTTCCCCTCGTGAAGCTATCGATTTCAGCCAATCAGAGCAGAGCATCTTCGCCATAAATGGACATCTTTGTTGTTTACGAAACGAAAGCGCATGCGTGGTGCACTCTGGCTGACCTTTTTACTGTTTCAGGATGAGAAACGTGGTAGGTGTCCTAGAAAATCGCTTGTTAAAATAAGAAAAATAGCGAAAAATATTTTTTGTTTGCGCCTGACTGGTGGCAAAATGATTATTCTATCTATTTCCGAAAAGAAAATAAAAAAATATCAAGGGGTTTAGTCGCAGGACACGGTGATATGACGAGGCCCATTGTAAAAGATGGGGAACTCGGTGTTTCATCACAGCGACTGACGTCACGCCTAATTAGCATTATATCTCCCGCGAAATTGTTAGCGATGATATTCCTTGTGTGGGCCAGGCATAAGAATCATCTTTGGTGCATCAAATAACGACTCAAAGTCCATTTTCAACCAGTTCTCCCTCCCTTTAATGACTTAATCCGCCCTTCTCTATTTCAAAGGAAACAGGCGGATTAACGAAAAGGGTGGATTACATGTCAGACCACAAATAAAAGAAAATTAGATGCCGTACATCATCCCCACAGATTATCATTATGGCTACAGAATGCAGCTACACATAATGATAATGATAACATGATAATGATGATCAAGATCTTGAAGATGTAGGATCATCATGATTCTCATGATCATGATGATGTTGTGTAAATTAGCATATACCGGCAGGTATACCGGCGGTTAGCCATAGGTAAAACAATATATTAATTTTAAAACAAAATAAGGTTATTCAGTAAGGAAGCAACAGAGACGTGAATATCACATACATAAAGAATAGGAACGGTCCGTCGAAATCACGTAATGCCTTATTCAGCGTAAGCAAGCGAAATGGCCCTTTTTTATCGCCCAGATAGCGTAATGCCCCTCTATTATCGCCCAAGTAGCGAAATGCCATTTTTATGTTATCGCCCACTACTATTTTGAGCTGTAGCGATTCGAAGCGAAGCTTTTATTCTCCAGAAAGACATATATCTCAACCATAAAAGTCGTAAATACATCATATTATGCCATAAATTGATCAATTTTCGATTACAGAAATACTTCGTTACAAAACATCTAGGTCAAACTATATGGCATGGAAACGCGGATCTGTAAATCATTTTTACATCATACGTTATGAATGTTATAGTGCATTGTGTAACATGCAATCGGTCGCTTCGACCGAACTGGTGCTGTGGCGTCGTCTGCTCGTTAGACAATGTGTTATAGTGAGCAAATATTTATTGTGGTGGCTAAGGATTGCCGTTCCTTCGAATTTATCTGGAAATAGTTGTTCGATTTGGTATACCCCTCCGTGCTATATACACAGTGGGGATATGGAGGACGGAAATTGTTCAGCTTATCATTTGCATATCATTGACAAACGGATCTAATATACAATATTATCTCCATATGTCGAATTTCAAAGGACCGTCTAAATCACTTTTGAGTGAGTGAGTGAGGGATGGGGTTTTATGGCTCCACCCAACCCATTCGGGAACAGAAGGCCCGGGACCGGGGTTTCCCCCTACTCTAATCGATAAATCCCAAGGGTTCTTTATCCTACATACCACCATAGACAGTAATACACAGCGCCCGGCCTTGTTATGCAGTTGGGCGGCACTGCAGAGTCGCCGAAGAATTACAATTATAACGGATTACAATTATAATTCACAATCATAACGCCCATGGCCTGATCGGGTCTCGAACCAGGGACTTCGACCCCCACGTTCGGCATAGGATTGTAGCCAGCTGGTTTAACCCACTGAGCCACTCGGTGCCCCTCTGATGAGGATTGAGGCACATCAGACAGACATTCCAGAGGATGATGGACTCAATTCTGCGTGGTCTAGAATGAGTGTTTGATTACTTGGGGGACATTCTCCTTGCCTCAAGAAACACACAACAGCACCTTGAAGATGTACAAGTATCAATTAACATGGTTGTAATGGCCAACCATGTGTTAAATTAGATCATCTGTCATACACATCTGCTCTTCTCGAATAATTCAAATTAAATCAAATCAAAGCTATAACAGCATTTTGTGATTGCTACCACAGCATATATATAGCCGTCTGTAATACCTCTAATTTCATTCAACTGTCTCCTCTAATATTGTAAGTCATCTATTGTATTTACTTCATTACCTCATCTGATTCTTTGTTCACAGTGTGAACCGTTATTAATCATTCTCATCGTTGCATCGTGGCAATTAAACGAGTTCACAACAGAGGCTGGACTTTGTGTTCCATCGTCATTCCGGCCATATTCGGCAACTCGACGTAAGATGCCGAAACAGTTCACAAATTGGGTTCGCATCGATGCATGATGGACGGAGACGAGGCAGGAGGGAGCGGCCCTTTGAAGGACGATCTAGCAATTCAAGATATCCAACGACACCGACAACCGCGACATCGCTCAACGGTGAGCAGAGCAAGCTTTGGTCCCTGCTCTGCCAAAGGAAGTCTGTGATCAGCAGATATATGAACAAAGCAAGAAGGTTGATTGCAGGCAGCGCAATTCACCACCAGGAGGACGAATTACATCACGTGTTCACTGCAGCAAACAAAGCCTTCTCGGAGGTAGAGTCAATCTTTGATGAACTAAATTGAGAGCTTGTCTGAGGAATTATTAATCACTAAATACGATCGGTGGTATTTTGAGCTTGAAGAAGAACTTATTGTATTCACATCTAACATAGATGATTTGCTGAAAGAAAGTGTGAATCAGAACGTAATGCTTGAAGCTGGAGCCTCACCTGTGCTGGTGCTGCT
>KB292506.1:312797-328080 GCA_000328365.1 Capitella teleta
GTGAAGCTATCGATTTCAGCCAATCAGAGCAGAGCATCTTCGCCATAAAAGGACATCTTTGTTGTTTACGAAACGAAAGCGCATGCGTGGTGCACTCTGGCTGACCTTTTTACTGTTTCAGGATGAGAAACGTGGTAGGTGTCCTAGAAAATCGCTTGTTAAAATAAGAAAAATAGCAAAAAATATTTTTTGTTTGCGCCTGACTGGTGGTAAAATGATTATTCGATCTATTTCCGAAAAGAAAATAAAAAAATATCAAGGGGTTTAGTCGCAGGACACGGTGATATGACGAGGCCCATTGTAAAAGATGGGGAACTCGGTGTTTCATCACAGCGACTGACGTCACGCCTAGTTAGCAATATATCACCCGCGAAATCGTTAGCGATGATATTCCTTGTGTGGGCCAGGCATAGGAATCATTTTTGGTGCATTAAATAACGACTCAAAGTCCATTTTCAACCAGTTCTCCCTCCCTTTAAAGAGGACCTCTGTTCATTTCGGAACCTTTTTAGATCGGTTCTGTGGGCTTTATTGAGTGACGAGAGACCTTTTTTGAAAAATTTGATCAACTGTGAATGATATTCAGGACAAATTAAAATACGAATTTCCTGCTCAGGCAGAATAGCTTGAAACGAGATAAGTGCGAGATTTCTTTTATGAGAACTGCTGAAAGATCTGCTCATTCGACGGCTCCCATTGTTAACAATAGGATAATTACTTTTAAGCCATCATGACGCTATGAAATCGAACGCGAGAAGAAAGCGAGATTTTAAACCTCTCAAATTCGATGTATTTAGGAATTAGCCCACAGCAAGCGTATTGTCTAAAATTATGTCGGTTGAAAGGCGTATTTGTCTTTTGGGATGTATCCTCTATCATCCGTTACTAATTCAAAACAACCAGAGGTCCTCTTTAACAATGTATCCAATACACCTTATACAGTCAACTTTAGACTATTTCAACTTCTGATATGCAATAACTTGTACATGCACATAGGGGCACCAAGTAGCTCAGTGGGTTAAACCGGCCGGCTGCAATCCTATGCCGACCGTGGGGGTCGAGGTCCCAGGTTTGAAATCCGATCTGGCCACGGGCGTTATGATTGTGAATTATAATTGTGATTCTTCAATGACTCTGCAGTGCTGCCCAACTTTGTAACAAGGCCGGGCGCTGTGTACTACTGTCTATGGTGGTATGCAGGATAAAGAACCCTTGGGATTTATCAATAAGAGTAGGGGGAAACCCCGGTCCCAGGCCTTCTGTTCTGGCGTCCGTATCATCCGATTGGTTTGGGTGGAGCCGCAAAACCCCAATCACATTCATACTGTACATGTACATAATATTATGAAAATGTTTTTCTGTTAACCGTGACCCTTTTCCTACACTTTATATTTAGCATAGATATTTACACTCAATATCTATGCTTTTTTACCCTCGATTATTTTCTACATACATGTACTAGTAAGCCACTGTGTGACAGCGTCAGAGCCTTAGTTACCTTACTGTCTTTCTCAACCTCCATCAGAACAAAATTCTTTCTCCACTGTTTGTCATCGACAGCGTTTCCCATATTGAATTCCTTCTTGGCAGTCTGCGACTTCTGTTGCTACGTTTTGAGCTCAGCAATTAAACAGTCTACTAAATAGGATACCAAGGGAACAAAATACCCACTAATCTGTGGTCCACAGACCACGAAATGCTGGCTCGGACCTGTAAAGGTCTCTATGGTGAATTTCGTTGGACCATGATTTCTTTCCGGCTGGCTCAGATCGGCTGCAGTGCTAATGCATGTACATGTACAAAAACACATTTAGATATTGATTGCCAATTGTTACCAACAGTATGGTAATTGGTGATAGCTAGCTCAACCTGGGAAGGGTAAATTGAAAAATGTTTACAATTGAGAATTATATAGAGAAGATATATTTCCTTGTCATCTCGGTTTCTGTGGTGGCGAGGTAATTGCTGGTTTCATCTTAATATCGGTGTATAGAGATCATCTTTCTATTTTAGAACCTTTGTTTCTAAATCATATAATAAATTATGATGCATTTTCTACTCTCTGAAGTTGCGATCACATCTTTGGTGCTTGGTTAAAAAGGCAGCATACATTGATAGTTAATTTACTTTGTGAAATTATATAAATCATGACGTTATTTCCCATCAAATCTCTCGAAAGAAATGTGGCTAACCGATGGACTTTCGGCGTCGACTGCGCTAAATATTTTTTCGGCGGATCAGTAAAATTCCGGCGGTGGTGGCTAAGATATTTTTGGGCTGGCTAGTCGGCTTTTCCCGGCTGGCTTTGGGGTCTAGTAGACACGACTGTGTTAGACTTTTCGACCACGCATCTGCAGTCTGCCTGCATAGCCGAGTATGAACCCTCTGAAGCTCTCTTTCTCTGGAAAGAAGATCTCCGGAGGCTAAACACCCAGCCAAACAAAGAGAGACAAGGGTATAGCTTCTGGAGTGATCAGGATTCTGATTGATTAATGGCTTAGATTTTTATTCACTGAAGCTCTGTCCATTTAATGAGTTGGGTTTTTGTACACTTATAATATTGTATTGTGTACATAATGCATATTAGGGTCTATACTGATGAAGAACATGGGAAATAATAAATTGTTCATACTAGTTCACGCTTCCTTTTCAAGAGCAGGATACTACTTTTCGGGGGAAATTCAACGTTAGGTCCGTTATGAATATGAGGAATAATTTTAATACGTTATGATTTATTGATGGAAATTTAATATACTAAATACGTTTCATTGATAAGGTTGACTTCCGGTAGAAATAAAACACTACACTGCTTTGCTGTTTTGTTTCTCTTCGTCACTTATTATTCAGACCGAGTATGGAAGAATCAGATTTCGGGCTGCCCAGTGAGTGTGCCTTTTGTACAACGTAACCTGTGAAAATCCAGGAACTAATTTCTGTACCTAAATTGCTTCTACTCAGTACTGAGTACCGACCGTCACCGTCACAGGGGGTCTTACCAGTGACTGAGTGAGCGAGCAGATGTGGACAAAACTCAATGCAGTGAATGCTTTCTGTCTATATATATAATATCAAGGGAAGTTACTGATTCCTGTCAATCTTAGGACGCTTGCCTCGAAAGCAATCTTCTCTTCAAAAGAGGGAGCCGAAACTTCGGATCTGGCAAGATCACCAATAAATGAAACGATTGACACCAATAATCTCGTACGGCAACGCCTAATTACTAATTAATTGGCCAAAAATCCAATCAGTTGCAAAACGACTAGCAACGGGTACGATGCATCCATTTTGTCGGACCGCAGCAAATTTTCAGCGCGCAGCGAACTCACGATCGGTAAATGTCGAAATAAAATCCTTAAAACCGGAATGGAGCTGCAAAAGTGTAGAGCTCAGGATACATTCTTAATTTAACAGATTGGCTTTAGAGTGAAACATCCTGTCTGTAATTGTCTCTCGAACAATAAAAGCTATTCTGAGAGTCAAATTGAGCATGGAATAGGCTAGAAAAAGGAGTTAGAGTTAAAAGACACATTGCATTTAAGTAAGTTGACTTGACGGGAATTAGCAGACGACACACATAGCGCCCTCTGGTGTATATGTTTAGAATCGTTTTATATACCTCACAACATGTTGTGTTATCTATCTAATAACTTTAGAATTTATAACCAGTATTACGAACTATAAAATTATCTGAATACTGTTATATGCATCCAATAATTTATAGAATCGTACTGCTGGACTGATCTCTATCGAGTGAATGCTTTGATTAATTTCAATTGCATTTCTCAGCTGGACTATTATTGATCAATCACTGAGCGGCTTGTTAAGGTGAAGGTCGAATGCTGCAGCGATCGTGCCCGTTGCTAGTCGTTTTGGAAATGGAAGCATTTTTGTGCAATTAATGACTAATTAGTCACTGCCGTGCGGAGTTTTTGGTGTCTATAGGTTCATTTATTCATAATCTTGCCAGATCCGAAGCCTCAGCTCTCTCCCGTGAGGGGAATGTAGGTTCCGAGGCTTTGTTATTGTTCTTCTGAGAAATCAGTGACTTCCCTTGATATTATTATATACTGTCTAGAAGGCTACATAGGCATTCCATGTATCCAGAGCCCACTGGTAAGACTCCCTGTGGTCACCGTGGGGGTCGAGGTCCCGTGTTCGAGACCCGATCCGGCCACCGGCGTTATGATTGTGAATTATCGATAAGAGTGGGGGGAAACCCCGGTCCCGGGCCTTCTTTTCTGGCGCCCGTATCATCTGAATGGTTTGGGTGGAGCCGCAAAACCCCATCATACCATATCAGTACACTCACTTAGTGAGTTAGTCAGAGAGTCAGTCAATAGGCCTAACAGTAACAGCAGCTGATTAACTACAGTGAGACCGAGGGGTAAAGGCATTCAAGCCCAGTTTGCGAAGCACGATTTCTAGAATTCTACGCTTGTAACGAGATTTATAAAGGTACCAGGCGCTGCAGAGCCATGTAAGGTAGAGCCTGGTACTAAATAGCATCCCATAACCTGTCCCATAAACTAACCTAAAATGGATCCGCAATGAAAAAAGTGACATAACAGGTTTCTCTCCGCTTTCTGATTGTTGCGTCACATGACCTGCTCTCCACGTAATATAAATAAACCAGAGCACTGCACCTGCGTAGTACGAAGTAAATATACACGCATGCGCATACAATTTTCTTGCGCTGAGCAGCTCAACATGCGGCCTATCTTTCTTGCAGTTGTGCACGTGATTTGGACTGAGTCTTTGCAAAGGATACGTACACATTATTATTACGCAATATTTTGTGCATCACCAATCAGTATATGAACAATTTTATTTATTTTCATTCAAAAGTCATGCGAGAAGTTTGAGTGGGAAAGTGAAGCATGTGTGCTAGTTACAGTGCAGTGCGCAAGCGCTGAGTGACGTCACTCGCAAAATGGCGTTACGCGTAAACATAACGCGCAAAATGGCGTTATGTTTACTTCTTCACGAAGTGATTTTGCGTGTGCGGGGTATGATTAATGTAAGTTTGACATGATGGCACAGGCTCATATTGTGTTTTTCTTGGAGCATAAATATACCATCTAATGTCTGGAACATGAAGAATTTTTGGATAATTATTATGTGGAAATTTCTGTGCATGATAAGTTTGCGGTCATGCGTTTGTGATGAATGTTTTGTTTTTTATTGTCATGCAAATAGGTTACCAGCCAGTTATTAGTGACATAGTATTGTTACTGGTTACTGCAGATCATTTAAGTGCAAAATTGCTTTAGATCATTTCCAACACACTCTCACTCTGTCCAAGTTGTGGTGCGTCTATATCATGACCCTATTACTAGATGTTTTTTCATGTTGCAGCTACTCCCGGAGGTGATTCTCCCAGAAACAATGCTGAGGTGAGCATCTGGTCTGCATTCCATTCCGAGACTAATAATTCAATCTTTCAGGGTTCTGGTCCAGAAAGCCCTGGATCGGGCAGTATTTCCCCTCAGAGCGCCGGACCTGCCAGTCCCGATGGCAGTTATCGAAGTGGCAGTCCAGTAGGTTCCAATCATTCAGGTAGATCACGATCTGGAAGTCCACGAAGCTATCGTTCTGGAAGTCCTGCTGGCAGTGACCGGTCACGATCGGGCAGTCCAGCTGGAAGCGACAGATCTCAATCTAGGAGTCCAGCTGGGAGCCATAGATCTCGATCGGGTAGTTCAGCTGGAAGCGACAGATCTCGCTCCGGAAGCTCTGTACGAAGCAACCGATCACGGTCCGGAAGTCCAGCTGGGAGTAACAGATCTCGGAGCAGGAGTCATTCTGGTTCTGTGAGGTCCCGTAGCGGGTCTCGGTCTAGTCGCGGCAGTGCTTGCGCGGTCAAGGTCAAAGTCTGGTTCAAGATCACGATCAAGGTCAAATTCAGGATCCAGAAATTCTAGATCTCGTTCCAGATCTGGGTCGAGGTCTCGTTCGCACTCAAAATCGTCGTTCCGATCTCGTTCAGGGTCACGATCCAGATCTCGTTCGCACTCTGGGTCTAGGTCACGCTCTGGTTCGAGGTCTTGTTCAAGGTCAAGGTCACGATCTGGTAGTCCTGGTAGTGGGGCAGGGAGCCCTGGGAGAGGGTTAGTGTCTTTGTTTTGATGATTCATTATAATTTTCAGTTTTGTGTTTTTCCGTCCAGTGCTGACTCTGATGTTGAGACCCCTTCCAAGTCAAAAAAAAAAGGTACGTGGATAGCGATTTACTTGCAA
This sequence comes from Capitella teleta, assembly GCA_000328365.1. Taxonomy (NCBI): domain Eukaryota; kingdom Metazoa; phylum Annelida; class Polychaeta; family Capitellidae; genus Capitella; species Capitella teleta. The sequence continues at coordinate 319,034 of KB292506.1, forward strand.
TTTCTGACCAATTCTCTCCCTCAACAGACAAAGGTAGCGATGATGACAGTGATAAAGAGTGCGTGATTTCTCTCTCTCGTCTTTTGTTCTTCAATTTTGAATTTTTCTGGTAGGAGTGCTGTTGGAGAACTGATTGCGGACATCTTTGGGTCGAGCGATGAAGACGAGGAGTTTGAGGGCTTCGGAGACGTTGAAACAAAACCAAAGAAAGATAAAAAGAAACGGGATGGTTCGTTAACCTTTTGATATCCATGGCAACCATTTTTTATTTTTCTTCAGCGGGAAATAACAATGAGAGCCGGGGAGAAGCTCCATCAACTGCCCCAGCTGGCGGAGATTCCTCGGACGAAGGCTTGGACGATGACCAGAGGGGCGGGGGAGGGGGTTTGGTATCGGACTTTGATCTCATGATGGCAAGGAAGAAAGAAGAACAGGGGAGGCGGAGGAAGAAGAGGAAGAACGTGGACATCATCAACGACAGTGATGACCTAATCATGGAACTCATCACCCAGATGAAGGAAGCTGCCGAGGTGGGTTTGTCTTTTCTATTCTCATCATGATGCCTATGTTTTGTGATTTCTTTTGTGACGCAGGAAGATCGTGAACTGAACCAGCAAAAGCAGCCGGCCATAAAGAAACTTCGCCTGTTAACAAAAGTGAATGCACAGCTGAAGAAGTGAGTGACATGTGCTGCTAATTGGCCTATGCACTGTGGTTTGTTTTAGGTCTGATCTGCACCACGCCTTCCTTGATTGTGGCATCCTGAATGGTATTACGGTGCGTATATTAAACCACCTGTTAGCAATGCAGTGATGTTGCTGGTTGTTTCTTCCAGGAATGGTTGGCTCCTCTTCCCGATCGAAGTCTTCCTCATTTGACAGTTCGTGAAAGCTTACTAAAGCATCTACTTGATGTGGGTTATCTGTTTATTATCCATAAAATTAGCATAACTTATTCATTCACTGCCAGTTCCCACCAATCAGCAGTGAGTCACTCAAGATGAGTGGCATTGGTAAAGCCGTTATGTACCTCTACAAGCATCCTCGGGAGACAAGACAGCACAAAGAGTTTGCTGGGAAACTCATCAGTAAGAGACCAGCAATATTCTATCGAGTGAAAACCTTTCTTATCTGCAGATGAATGGAGTCGACCGATCTTTAATCTAACTTCAAATTACAAGACCCTAACAAGGGAGGAGAGAGAACAGAGGGATTACGAACAGCTGCCAAAGAGGAGGCGACTCAGGTAGGCTCACAAGTCTCACGCAATATTGCAGAGCAATCTGCATGAGTTTTATTTCGCTTTTGCAGTCTTGAAGGAGCAAACACGCCACGCAGGGACCTTGAGAAGATCCTCGCTGGCAAGGACAAGAACTCCAAGCCAGGGATGCCAGGCTTTATACAGAGAGCGCGGGTGCCCCAACCTTCGAAGAAAGATTACGTCATCCGGCCAAAGTGGAACATTGATGAGCAGCCATCTAGGGTTAGCGTGTTCTCTGTCTACGCATGCGTTGCCGCGACCGTTCTTGCGCCCCTCCTCCTCCTTTGCGTACTTCCTTCCTCTCCTTCTCCGGATCTTTTGCTTTGGCTCCGATCTTGGGCGGTTTGGGTTTCAGGGCTTCCAGACGTTTGCGCTCCTTGCGTTTCTGTTTAATGACGCGATATGTGGCACACGACACCAGAATGCCCAGCATAGCCACAACCGGCACTGTGTACCACACCTCATTGATGGAGCCCACTTCCTCCTCATCAGTTGTCGCAGTATTGTTGTTATTTATTGATCCGGCTGAAAGTTAGACTGGAGTCAGTGAGGCCAAATCGTCGGCTAGTCTGAGCACAAGCATGAAACTTGGTACCCGTGCGCTTATTCATTGGGTCATTTAGTTGATTTCTGTCTGGGACACTATCTGACAAAATAAGTGTTCATGCTGGCGCTCACTGCTGCTGATTTTAGGGATTTCAATGATTCTATTATTAGGTCATTGGGTCACCATGGATACTCACAGTTCACATCTGGCTCCTCTTCCCCGTCTCCATTCGACTCTCCATTGTTATTCACCCCAATTGAGACTTGCTGATCAGGAAGGAAGGACACCGTATACAGACATGCACCCTCTATTGTTTGTACGAGATTACTCCTCGATTCCACTGTGTACCACCGGTTGCCAGGGTAACTGAGGAAGATGCTGTTTCCATGGTGATATCTGTTTAGGTTACTCACGTGCGGCGTGTGTACGATGCTTTTGCACTTATGTTTGCGTAGGAGAATCTTCTGTTGCGGCAGCAGTTGTGGTCAGGTGGCGCCAGGAACAGTTCCACTGCCGAGTTCAGTTCATTTGTGAACGTCACCTGCTGTTCGTCGAACGTCTTTGGAGGCCAAGGACTGAATGCGGTCGGAGCCTCTCGGTCACAATTCGACTGTCCGTAACAAACGCTCACGACTGCAAACAATTCGCGACAGTAGATTGTGTTTACAATGCCTTTTACTGGTATTAAAACATAACAGGGTACATGTACTCTAACTTACTATGTATGATAATTACATGTATATTGAGAGAAAAGAGCATTATTGTAAAACTTTTACTCCGGGTTGAAAAATACCCATTACTTGTAAATAGACTTTTGAATCACCCTGTATGCTCAGCAGCATTTTATATAATACACCGGTAGGCTAGACGCATGAGATATTGATCCGCTGCCTTTTTCATTGTTAAGCCAATTAATAATGTCGGCTCTTTGTCACATAAATCCCTCTTTAATCATATCACAGAATATTGATGAGGAATAGAGCGTTAATTACCCTCTTTATTAGTGCTAGGACCTTAATTTCGCCATTGCTTGAGTACTCACCTGTGCACATGATGAGAAGCAGCAGTGGCGCCATGTTTGCCCTTTTTGATTGTCATGCCTGTCGTATCACTTTACAGTCTTCAATGAAGAAAGAACTCAACAAATATGAGAAGCACCAGAGGGCGTTTGCAGAGCGCAAGAAAAACAAGAAGCAGCAGAGAGCAGTGCCTATCAGTGTGGAAGGCAAGAATATGGCGCTATGAGGTCAAAGGTCAGTTACCCCCAACTCACATTTGTAATTGTCATAATATTTACTCAATTATGTTTTCAGTCTTGCTGCCAAGTTGTGCATTTGTGTAGAAATATTCCTTTGTATTATGTATATTTTATAATAAAGTATCTTGTGAAATTCAGATTCTGGATGATTTTTGTCTTTTTCTATGTTTTTGGGAGTCTCTTGAGCCAGTTGAATCTGTTCATTATGGCGTTATTTTACTTATTTATATTATTATTTCGATACATTTATTATCATTTTCTAAAGATTACATAAAACAGCATCCCTAATAATCAGGTATTATATTACCTATCCCTTAACATATATAGTGTACAGATGTTCTTGTATTACATGTATAATAAGAAGGTGCAAGTAATGTATGTATACCTCATGTTGAATGACTGGGGCCAGTGATTTAATGCTATGATCAGGATGACCAGAATATTATTTATCCTTGGTAATAATATTCTGGTTACCCTTGGTAACTCTGAGCATACAGGTCTTACACATGTACGCAATCACATTCAATTTGATGGAAGTGAATTCCTTATAAATACACAAAATAGTATGATGCATGAGTCCTAATGAAAGGTAAAGGCCAATTTGGTTCACATAACTTTATTTTAAAAGGAGAGGAATTGAATGAGATGCATTATATACAAATGAGCGACATTAATGGAAACATTTTATTTGTCCAACATATCTTTGGCTTCATTGATTTTGGTTGCCAGGTATGGCGAGCCACCTGAGAACAGGAAAAACAAACGACATGAGAATCACATTAGGTTTGCATGGAAATCACTTTCAGCATTAAATCTTGAGGCTTATTTAAACTCGAATTCAGAAAGTAACAACACATACATGGTCCGAGGAGGAAAGCAGAAGTTGGTGCCTTACCCAAGGACACAAGATTAGTGGCCAGCGGCAAGCCCTTTCGAGGCGAGCACCACTCAGCCACCACCTCTCATGACATGCATGATGGCACTACTAATGATTTTACCTCGATCAGGGTGGTTGAGCAGCATGATTCGCTTGTGGGCGTCCTTCACTTTGTTCTTATTTGCAGATGGACTGAAAAAAACAAAGTTTCAAAACGGGAGACAGTTGGCTCCTCCTCCTCCTCCTCACCTGACGCCCAGAATCAAGCTGGCTTCCCGTTTACTCATCTTGGCATCAAAGCCTCCTTTGTAATACTTGCTTGTCTACGAAAGAAATGATTGAAGCATGTGATAAAACGGTTGAGGCTCACAACTAACCAGGCCCCCAGGAATCGAGTCCATCTGCTTTTTGATGGCCTGTCCGGCTGTTTTGCCGTAGCGCACGGCGTACCTCCCGGCCACTCCAGCAGCCGCGATGCCAAGACCTACAAGCACAAAGTTCGTCTGTGGAGAGAAACATCATCAACAGAATATCAAACCAGTCAAGTTCAAAAGCAGATGTTAAAATTGTAATTAATATTATAATGATAAGAAATATGTTTTGCAATATTTCTCTATTGCGGTCATGCTCGAGCGTCTTTTTGTACATTTTTTTGCCTTCTCTGATTGCCTCTTATCTCATTCACAGTATTGATCATCAGGTCTCAATTATTTCATTGAATGATTTAATTCAATTATTCCATATAAAAGTGCGCATATACAAACTGCATCTCACTTTAATACGCTTTGCAATGTATTTACAGTAACAACAATTGACTTGGATCAGGGAAAAGAGCAGAGGAAGAGAATGAGACAGCCAGGTGTGATAATAGAGTCTGATGGCGGTGATAATAGAGTCTGATGGCGTTAATTAAAGTGTCCATGACACTTCAAAATATGTTTTTATATTGCATATTAAATGCATTTATTAATAAAATTGAACATTTTAATTGTTATTGCAATAAAACCATGATCCGTCCTCTATAAATACTATTTACACCTCCGCAAAGTGAGAGATATTGAGGGCGCGAGATATACTCCATCTTCCCTTATCTTTTGATGGAGGTACGAAGTCAGTGATGCATGAATAGATAGCGATGTATTTTTTTTTCCCCCTCTTCTTTATCTAAATGAGATTAATATTTGGTCCATCAATCGTATGCTAGACACGCTGAACCAGTGTTAATACATGCATACCGTCTGTACTCACAGCACTTATTCAGAGGCGGATTTACCTAGTGGCATTTGTGGCACATGCCACGGGCCCGCGCTTGGAGGGGGCCCGCGCTTCAGCTTAAAAAAAAAAAATTTCCCACGGAAATTGTGCGCACGCAATTTGTAGGCGGACAACGGCGGACATACTCCTAGGCCCCATCGAATGTTTTCAAAACAAACCAAGTAAAGAAAAAAAATCGCTCGAGCTTTCGCTTATCGCTAGTCAGAACAATGCAATTTCCGATTTAAAATGTGTACGATATGCGGGTAGAAAGTTTCGATTTGTGTCGGAGCTCGGAGCAGCTAGGCAACAGGAATGAGCTCTCCCTACGTTCGTGGCCGCGACTTCGGCCGAAAACAGGCCTCAGGCGCAGCAAAACGTAAAGCACGTGAAGCCAAGGAGCAGCGCGAGGAAGTTGCGATTTCAAAATCGCGTAAACTTACGTCATTTTTCAATGTCAGCCAAGCCCAAGGGACGCCAGACTCTTACAGTGACTCTGCTGCCGAAGCCGCAACATCTACACTTGGCCATGAGCCCGAGGTCATGCAGGCCTCCGACCCAGTCCAGCAAGTGAGTGTCAATGCGCCCGAGTGTGAAGAAGAGCTGCCCCCTGAACCCACTGAACTCCCAGGACAGTCAGTTCTAGAATCTACGAGTCGGGAGTTAGCTGAGGATATTGGAGAGTGGCCCATCATTCTCGATGAGGCACAGAAGGACGAAGTCCTTGCTAGGGGCTCTGAAGTATATCAACACGCCGACGCTGATCTCTCGGAAACTGGTAGACTTTTCCCTGGAGAAACCACTAAGCGCTATTGCCAGCCATCATTTTTCTCGTACAAGCATAAAATAACTGGCAAGAAGTACAATCGACCATGGCTGTGCTTTTCAGTGAAGAAATTGCGATTGTTTTGTTTTCCGGGCTAGGTGATGGCCAGTAAAGATGATGCTACTAGCGCTTCTAGTAACCCCTTTGTCTCAAATGGTTTTGATGACTGGAAGCATGGTCCAGACCTTCTCCATCGACACGAGAGCACACGTTCGCACATGAACAATATTCTCGCTATGGCAGCGAGAGCAGACGTTTCTTCTGACATTGATCGGCAGTTGATAAATCAGATCGAGGATAAAACAGCATACTGGGTGAAGATCCTCAGAAGAGTCGTCGATGTCGTACAGTACTGTGGGAGCCGAGGACTGCCCCTTCGTGGATCCAAGGAGGTCTTTGGATCTGTGTCGAATGGAAATTTCCTTGGCATGCTCGAGCTGATTGCAAGGTAATGAATCAATCATCGAATCTCCACCATAGTCCATATACGACGTATAGGCCTATACTATTCTCCTTGTAGAGCTAGCATTCTTAAATTCATAATTTTTTCTCATAAATCACGCAAATGGTTTAACCCAATATTTATTATCATCATGATTTTAATATTCCGAGATAAAATTCTACAGCCGAGTCAGCTCCAAAATTTAACAAATTAATTATACCGCTATAATGAGATGCGAAACGTACACATGCATGGTGGTAGATCATCTGTCCTAGTATTTGACCATAATTGTTTATTTCAGGTACGATTCTTTCCTGGCAAATCATATTCAGACTTATGCAAATCGGGGAACAGGCTCAACTTCATACCTATCAAAGACCATTGCTGAGGAATTCATTGACCTGATTGGTGAGCGCATGCTGCAGTCGATGGTGAAGGAACTCAAAGAGAGCAAGTACTTCTCCATATCTCTCGATTCCACCCCAGACATATCTCATGTGGATCAACTGACGTTCATCGTCTGTACGTTTTGCCAACTGGCCCTGTTGAACGCTTTTTTGGTTTCTTACTGATGGATGGGCATTGCGCTGAAGATCTGCATGGGAGCTTAATGCAATTCTTATGTCGACATGACATTAACATCAAAGATTGCAGAGGACAGAGCTACGATAATGCCAGCAACATGAGCGGCCGCTACAACGGTCAACAGGCTAAGGTGAAAGAAGATAGCCCACGGGCTATGTACGTTCCCTGTTTTGCACACTCGCTAAACTTGGTTGGTGTATGTGCAGCTGAATCTTGTACTCAAGCAAGTTCCTTCTTCGGGTTTGTTCAAAACATCTACACCTTCTTCGCGGCTTCTACTGGAAGATGGAGTCTGTTGACAAGTGCTCTCACTCACAACCAGCTATCAGTCAAGCAACTCTCTGCAACGCGGTGGTCGGCACGCTACGATGCTGTCCGTGCTCTTCGATTGGGCTTTGCCGAAATCCACCAGGTACTAGAGGGAATTGTCAATGACCAATTGTTCAAGCCCGAAGCTCAAAAAGAAGCAAAGGGTTTACTTGCTTCGATGGACAGTCTCGAGACTGGCTTCATGCTTCTTCAGTGGGAAAGGCTATTGGAACGTTGTCAGCGCACGAGCGAGTCACTGCAATTATCTGAACAAGATTTAAACACTGCTGTATCATTGTGTCAATCCCTGCATGGATTTGTTGAGAGCCAGCGAAGCAAACATGTTTTCCTTACCATTGAAAATGAAGCAAAGGCCTTGACTGGATGCTCCAAGTACGTCAGTGAAACCAAACGACAACCAAAGAGGAATAGAAGGTATGATGCTGACTGCGGATCTGCAAAAGGCGATGCTGTTGCTGAATCCCTAACTCCTTCAGCTGCATACAAGACAACAGCATATTACCCCATTCTGGACCACGTGCTTTCTGCCCTCTCACACCGAATGGATGCCTACCAAGAGATTAACAAATTATTCGGCTTCCTGCATGATATACACACATTACCAAATGAGGATATTCTTTCAAGTGCTTCGAAATTGATGAAAGCTTATCCAAACGACTTAGATGGCAACATCGGTGAAGAGTTGCTGCAATTCAAGTGCCTTCTTGAGAGTGATATTTTTAATGATGATCATAGTCACGCTCGGGAGTTTAACATGTTTGCAATGCTCACCAAGCATTGCCTTCAGCCGGCTTTCCCAAACGTTGAAACTCTTCTGAGGATTTACCTTTCCATGCTGGTAACAAATTGCTCCGGCGAGCGCTCATTTTCCACCCTCAAACGCGTCAAAAACGAGCTCCGTAGCATGATGGGCCATCAGCGCCTCAACAATCTGAGCCTCATGGCCATTGAGCATGAAGTCATGGCAGGCATTTGTTCAGACGATTTTATCCGTGATTTTGCTGGCCGCAAAGCTAGGAAAGTCCAGCTAAAAATCTGAGTCTTCTAAGCGACAGTAATTTCAATAAACAAAGTTAAGTTGAACAGCTTGAGATATTGTTTGCTTTGTTAATTCAGTATTTTCTCTCACTCCTGTTCCACGATAATTATTTTACAGTATTCACTGCATACGGTGCATGGTCGTGCATTTGTGCTGTGTATCTAAAAATAGTATTGATTTCTTCTCGTTGAGAGAATCACGTAGGCTCTACATCTAAATGCAACTACATAAAGCTCAGTGTGATTCCCCTTAATTGAACTGCTTCAGGATTTACAAGAGTAGCCTACTAGTAAAGTATAAACCTCATACGTGCAAGGAATTTAACATAGAGTACCCTTTTCATATAATGCGCACATGATACAACATTATAGATGTACATGCATATGTAGGCCTATACATGCATGTACATTATCAATTTATCATGCTGCACGCATGAAGCCTTTGAATGGCTGGGGTGGGAGGGCCCGCGCTTACACGCCTGCCACGGGCCCTCGGGAGCCCTAATCCGGCCCTGGTCACTGCAACTGGTTATCAGGTTGCGATAATGATCTCTCTTCGATACATCGATCAGTTCGTTTATTTTATGGCGATGCTCAATGAATATCTCCTTGTCAACTTGCAGCTGGCTC
>KB292506.1:350011-365898 GCA_000328365.1 Capitella teleta
GGACGAGAATGCCGCAGAGCAATTTTCAGAATCGGGATGTATGTGATAGCCACAGCTATGAAGATAATGAAGATCATCGGGAGAAATAAGTAGGCATAGAACTTCCTCTTCAGTATGTACAGAGTGTAGCACGCTTTTACCGGCGTGTCCTGTAGATCATTGTGCCACGCAAAAGGCAAAATAATGCATAAAACGCATGGAAAGAACCACACAAGAGCTGAGCGCTCAAAGTACATCCTGGGCGACATGTCAGAGGTATATTCGAGAGATTTCATCAGAGCCTCGAGACGATCAATGGTCAGTGCAAGAATGCTGCAAGTCGAAGCCGACACAACGCCGATGGTGACGGCGGTCTCAAAGACGCAAAACATCGTATTGTTTGTTAGACTATCGACAGCAATTGAGAACACATTGACGGGCATGACGAAGCCAACACAGACATCAGCGATGGCCAATTGTAGCATGTAGAAGTTGGATTTTGTCCGAGGGATGTGATTTCCAGAAAAGGCAAGGATGACCAAAGAGTTCACGCCAATGATGAATACCATCAGCAGAAGAAGTATAGAAATTGACACGACCTTGAATGCCACACTGTAGCTATGTCCAGCAGCCTCGTCTACGCCCACGGTTACCATGTAAATTGTGGAATTATTGTCGTTGAAATCGGTGAAATTGGCCATCTCCTCTTTAGTTCGGTTTGGAATCAACGTGCATTCTGGTTGTGTAAACGGTAAGCACTGACGTATCAATATCACAGACCCTGCCGCAAATTGTGCGCTTCTGATGAATGCGTGCTACAAATGCGTCATATATATGCAAGGGTGGAACACGTAAGTGTCACTAATCTGTATAGTAAGGCTAAATTTCATGTATTGTCAATCGCCCACCAATCACGGGTTACTCCTCTCGTGTGATGGCATAAAGTACTTTGTATCAAATACTATGGTTTAATACTTTTAACTCTGGCCACTCGGGCATGTATAGAAACATGACGTAATCTTCTATCATATTGTTGTGCGTTTGCATGCACAACCTCTTACGTTTTTACGACCAATATTGTGTGCGTGCATGAAGCTTTTATAAAAAAGAAAAAAAAAAACAACATTTCGAGCATTCTGAACAATGATATCATAATCAAATTCATTCAGAGGTCAACTGGAAGGCAGAAATCTAACACCAAAGCCACCGCCGATCCACTGGTATTAAATGTAGTACATGCATAGTGGGACTCGTTATGCATCGCTGTGATAAGTCCAAGTGTGAGAATCGGTGCTCTTGTCGCCAGCATGGATTGAAGTGCACCGAAAGGCAAAGGTGTGTCACGACTCACAGGTGATGCCAATTGCAATGAGTCGCACATACACTTCTATTGAATCGTGAGTTGCTCTTATGCCAGAGTTCTCGATTGTAACCACCGAACTACAGCTTGACCACACCCAAAAATCGGCAGCACTGAACGGCAACGAAATATAGCTCACGATGATTGGTATTTTCGTTTGCAAAAGCAAGACGGCTTTAACCAGGTCATAGCATTGGACGCTACATGAGCAGTAGCTCGGCGGCTACAATCGAGAATTCGGGCATTACAGTCTTTGCAATATCATTCCTGTAGTCCAATCCAGTGTAACTTTTGGTTCCGGGCTGCATGGAAGCTCTTTACCAGATTAGATTTACCTTAATTGTCATGCAACTGCAGGAAAACAGTTACTGTCGCGAAAACATAAGCCACTTTCTGCACTATGTGGCAGAAATCTTGACGCATAGTATATTTTTAGAAAATAACTGAATATTGATTCCAATGAGAAAGCATAAAATAAACTGAATATGAATCAAGAAAACGCGCGTGCTTCAAACCGAGCGCGCCTTGATTGTCTTGCTCGACTATGCCTTGACTTACCACTCCAAGGCTTTGGATCTTGCGAGCAGCAGCCGCCTGTTCAATATTCTCAAAAGAATTGGCTGTCCACACGAGCCCCTCAGTCTGGTCAAATATCCTGCTATTCAACATGGGTTAAAGAGGACCTCTGTTAATTTCGGAACCTTTTTTAGATCAATTCTATGGGCTTTTGTGAGTGACGAGAGACCATTTTTTTGAAAACTTTGGTCAACTGTGAATGATATTCAAGACAAATTAGAATACGAATTTCCTGCTCAGACAGAAAAGCTTGAAACCAAATGAGTGTGAGTTTTCTTTTAAGAGAATTGCTGAAAGATCTGCTCACTCGACGGCTCCCATTGTTAACAATAGGAGAATTACTTTTATCACGTCACCACAGTGACAGTCTGAAATCGAACGCGAGAAGAAAGCGAGATTTAAAACCTCTCAAATTTGATGTGTTTAGGAATTAACTCACAACCAGCGTATTGTCTAAAAGTATGTCAGTCAAAAGACGTATTTGTCTTTTGGGATGCATCATCTATAATACGTTATAATAATAGTTCAAAACAACTTGAGGTCCTCTTTAAAAAATTGCTGTAATGCTCTGTCAATTTCAATGATAGGGCTTTTCGCTGCAATCACTGATCGTGGTTCTGTTTCACTCGACAATAATGCTAATGTTGCTCTTGTATAAAACAAAGAAAAGCATTCTTTGTCCTAAACTTTACGGCGTCTTTGATCTGGTTTTTATGTTCACGTTCTTGAATGATCTTTTTGGAGTTGATTTTAATGACCATGGGGACCGGCAAACGACCGAGACCAGTAGAGAGGGACAGTGAGGATCGGCTGTGGGCGTACAAAGGAACATGTAGTGATTGTAATGGCGTTGTCTTAAGAGAAAGGAGAGCATCAGAAAGTGTCACTTAATCAACCACCAGAGCCACCTATACTGACAATTCATTCATCTGCGCTAAATTCTACAGAGCTTACGGATCAAAAATCAGACTACATGCAGTCACCAAATGGAGTACCGCCGGCTCACTTGATCCATTGTCTGTGAGACAAACGGAGGCTATCATAACATGTACAGTAAAAACTGTGTTGGCGACGACCTGTAGTCAGCGACCAACGCCCAGTTATTATCAGTCCCAATTGTCACTTGACCCTGTGTAAATATATAATACGCCGAGCAACAAAAGAAACTATACATGCTTTGAATAGCCCATAGAGTAGTGCAAACTAAATTTACCGCTGAAATATGATTGGTGGGTGTGCTCAGTATCCACCCAAGAGTAATTTTCCAGAAGTTGGAGTTTCTGGCGGCAACATGGAATTGATAAGAGTGTTGAGTGTGAGGTTGCAGGGTCAAAACGCAAAATCACACTTTAGATGGAATGATTATTTTATTGAAAAGAAATGCTTCAAAGATGTCAACAATATGGAGTGTGGCCTCCCATTGCCTCAATACAGACCATGCACCTTCGGCACACGCCGCGGATGAGAGTTCGAATCCTTTCCTGGGCAAGCGCAGCCCATTCTTCCAAAGGTCCACCGCAAGTGCTGCCGTGCCATACAGAGGCGATTACACGGCGCTTCAATGGGGATAAATATGGAACTCGAAAATAGCGTCAGGTGGAGTCTGGCATTTAGAACGCATCGTCGAACTTTTTGCCCACATATTGGAGATCCGTGAGATCCGACGATATCGTCTGCGGTCCGGTGAATGGACGGAAACGGTCTCGGAGGTGACTCAATAAGATTGCAAGATCCTGCTTCCTCGTCTCCCAGACCTGGGTCGATCTTCCAGTGTCCCTATGGTTGTGAAGTGTAAACGGAGGGTAGCACTGTAGCCATGGTACAGTTAAACAGTGCAAAACATGTTGTACAGGAACGGCAGCACGATTTATCCATATAGCACACCCTCTTTCCAACGAGGTTATAGAGGGTGTATTGAGAAACAAAAGGTGGTAGACAACTCGCGAACCATCGAAGAAAGAATGACTAACGTTTGATTATTTCCATGCATTTGGGGATATTATTTTATACAGGTACGTTCTTGATACATACTATGTCACTTTCTCAACCAATTTTAATTTAGGTCGATTGTATGTGACAATGTACCGCCATACACTGCACCTTTATTTAATTAGCAATGCGTCAAAAGCATTCAGTACTATCACTCTGCCACTAGAAAAGTGTGTTTCCCTTTACTGGGTTATGCTGGTATGTTGTAATGGTTACGTGTCCACTCTGAATTAGGTGAGCCAAGACAGCCAACAAATGAAAATTACATAGGAAAACGCACAGACTTGTCGACGCCGCCAATCCTTTGATTGACACTTACCGGGAATCTTCAAGAGAATTATAACAAATTGTTAACTCGAGCATTAACTAAACCAATGACTCTCTATTAAGAATAGAATCTTAATAGAGAGTCTTTGAACTAAACCGCGTCAATTTACCTACATCTTGGAGCATGAGTTGGAACCAACTTCCGATTCCATTTCATTTTTTTCCATTTCATTTCATTTATTGCACTTATTGAGCCCATTTTCAGTAAAAGGAAAACATTCAAATGCGCTTTACAGCATAGCAATGAATTTTTCAAGTTAAACAAGGTCATTAAAAGCGATTTCAAAAAATTCCAAAGGTCGTGTCAGTGAGCTAGGCGATAGTGGAAGCAACGATTCATGAAATCATCAACCACTGCTATTGCATGTACTATATAGTAGTCAAACTACCAGTATAACATATACTACATTGTATACCTAAAACGCGACTTAATTTGAAAACTCGACATGGCGTCAGCTAATTCAAACTTTCCTGCATGATATTAGGCGCCTGTATATGGGCTCGCGGGTTTCAGCTTTTTAACTGAGAATTGAGCAAAAATCTCTTGCTTGGGGTTGACCAAAGAATCTGCCCTTGACATTTTATTTGGAGAGCTATTTTGTTTCTGGCGACCATTCGTGAGATTTTTACTCGACTCAGTGAGAATTTTTACCCGCCCGTCTTATTTCGAGCCCTGCCTATGAACATCCACCATAGTTCTTGATCTTGTTAGTGTTGTAGTATAATAGATAATGTATACATAAGATAATGTTCGAGCTTCCAATATTTTAATGAGTCGGGGATTGAACTTATATATACACACAGAGGTAATGAAATCGATGATACAAAAATTGAATTGAGAAATATCCTTGAGTTGATTTATCATTGAGCTCATTTTGAATAACTAATTTTTAAATACAACATCTCCCTTATTTCAAATTGGATGAAACATATATACAAAATAATAACAATAATATCTGATTGGTTTCCTGCTGATTCGTCTGCTTCTTGTAATGACATTACCAGGAAGTGTTGGATGCTTTGTGCCCAGATCTTCATGCTGGTGGCTTTCGATGTTATGCTCGATGTGTTCTCTGGTGTCATTGTTTATTGGCACAGCGGCAGGTCTTACATGCTTACTTGTTCGTTGAAAACAAGTGCCTGCATCATCTTGAACGATGTATGCTCTTGGAATGTCTGAAGGTCTCTCGATAACTGTTGCTGGTTTCCAGTTGGCGGTAGGCTCCTTCTTGAACCAGGCTCTCTGCAACTCTTACAGCTCATCCATCTCTTTTGCATGTCTATTGAAGTGGTCCATTGAGGCTTGCTTTGACGAAAGCAAAGATTCCCGTGATCTTTCTTGTTGTATACTCAAACGTTGCTTCACTGGAATCAGATCTTTGTATTTTCTCTGATTGAGTAGCTCTGCGGGGCTGGCAACCCCTGACTTGAATGGAGTGGACCTGTAGATCAGCATGGCAAGTGGAAAATCCGAGCCTGAAGCATGCGCTCGTGACATGATTCCTTTGACGACTTTTACCATCGCTTCGATAAACCCATTACTCTGTGGATATCTGGGGGAAGAATGTTTAGATGCAAACTCGTACTTGGCAGCAAATTCCTTGAACTCTAGACTTGCGAATTGAGGGCCTTGATCGGTGAACACCTCAGATGGGATGCCGTATTCGCTGAAGATAGTTTTCAGGACCGAGACTGTTTTGGATGCTGAAGTCGATGTCATAGCTCTGATTACGGGAAATTTCGAAAAGTAGTCTGCAACTAGAAGATGTTGAGTACCATTCCATTCAAAGAAATCAATTCCAAGCTTCTCCCAAGGCTTTGATGGAATGTCATGGGTTAGCATTGGTTCCTTCTGTACTGACGGGCGATCTGTTTGACATGTTGGGCACTCACGTACTGCTGCTCTGAGATCTTCTGTCATGTTCGGCCAGAACACCAGCTGTCTTGCTCGAAGTAAAGTCTTTTCCTCACCTAGATGGCCAATATGCAGATCTGTGATGAACTTTTTCCGTTCAGAATCGGGAATGATAAGACGATCTCCCTTGTAGAGAAGACCATCTTCGACGATTAACTCATCCTTATAGTTCCAGTACTCATTGGTGTGTGAATTGGCTAGATGTCTATGAGTGGGCCAACCAAGTAGGATGTACTGAGCCAGCTGATTCATAGTTGCGTTACTCGATGTCGCCTTTCTGACGCGATTAAGTCTGGTTTCAGTTTCATTGACTGTACTTGTAATGCCATGAACTGGTATGGTGATATCTGGATCAATGTCATGAGGTTTTTCGGAGTTGATCGGCAATCTACTCAAGGCATCTGCAATGCAGTTGTTCTTCCCTTTCAGGTATTCAAGCCTGACGTCATATTCATGAATCTTTAGTATCAGTCTTTGTTGTCGAACTGAGGAGAGATGAACCGGTCTGTGAAACATAGAAACGAGAGGTTTATGGTCTGTCATTATGGTGATCTTTCCTCTGTAAATGTAATTGTGCAGCCTGTGAAGAGCAAACACAATTGCTGTCAGTTCTCTCTCAAGCGTCGAGTAGTTTGTTTCAGCAGGAATCAGAGCTCTTCCAGCAAATACCACAGGCTTCCCATCCTGAATAAGAACAGCACCCATACCTTTGGAACTGGCATTTGTTTGGATGATATGGTTGGCTTTGACGTCAAAATACGTGAGGACTGGAGCCTTTGAGATGACCTGTTTGATGTCCTGAAAAACTTTTTCGTGTTGAGACTCCCAAGCAAAGATTGCATGTTTCTTCAGTATGTTGACAAACGGTCGTGTTAAACGAGTGATTTCATAGCTGTGGCGCTTCATGTAGTTGAATAGGATTCTAGCTCTTGCTTTGAGGTTGGTCTTGGCATCTGTTGGATGGCGGTTATTTTCTCTGGATCTATTTGGATTCCTTCTGGTGTTAGCATCTGTCCAAAGAACTTGCATTGAACGGTGCGAAACTGTACCTTCTTTGGGTTAAACTTCAAGTTGTTCACTTTGGCAAGATGCAGCAGCATAAGTAGGTTGGTGTCATGTTCTTGAGTCGTTGAGCCGGTGATGAGACAGTCATCTGCAATTCCTGTCACTCCTCTTGCATGTTTCAATACTGAATCGAGACGCTCTTGGAAAATATCGGATGACACCTTCAAACCAAATGACAATCTGAGAAAACGGTATTTACCAAGGTGTGTTAAATGTCGTGATAAAACTGCTCTGCTTGTTGAGTTTCACTTGCCAGTATCCTGGCTTTGCATCCATGAGCGTGAAGTGCTTTGACCCATGCAACTCTGCACTGATTTCTTCAATTGATTTCATGTGGTACTGATTTCTCTCAATGCATTTGTTAACATCACTCGGATCAAGGCATAATCGAAGTGATCCATCCGGTTTATCTACACTGACCAGTGAGTTCACCCAATCTGTGTGTGTCTTGACTGGCGCGATGATTCCTTCTCTTACATGTCGTTCGATTTCAGCCTTGTATGCAGTTTTTCGCTTCTCTGGAACTCTCCGTGGTGCATGCTGTACAGGTTCTGAAAGAGGCTTTAACTTTATATTGTACTCGCCTCCTGGAAGTTCTCCCATTCCACTGAAAACATCGTTAAATTCCTTTAGGATATAGTCGTGTGTGATTGGTAGCTGATGTTGAATGCCATCAATGATGACATGATCTTGTGCTCGGTGTTGAAGACTCGGCTTCTGGGCGATGATCTTCTCTGTTGCTTGCATCTTAGTGGTGATGGTGTATACCTCTTGAACAATAGGTTTTGACAGTAGTATTGGCTGTTTTACTGGAGGAAAGCTGATGTAACCCATTTCTTCCGATGCTTGCCTGCCAATGATGGGGTTCTTTCTCACATCACAAGTTTGAAATCTATATTGCAGAATCCGCTTTCCTATGTGAAGCATTAACAGCCAAGATTCTCACCGGTTGGATAAAGAACCCTTGGGATTTATCGATAAGAGTAGGGGGAAACCCCGGTCCCGGGCCTTCTGTTCTGGCGCCCGTATCACCCGAACGGGTTGGGTGGAGCCGTAAAACCCCAATCACTCACTCACTCACCGGTTGGTCTCCATAAGCTTTTATGATCACAGATGGACGATCCACGGGTGCAGCACCAAATATTTTCTTGTACACGTAGAGTGGAAATGTGTAGCATCCTGCCCCTGAAATCGACTTCAGCTTCTATGAGGTGTATGTCGGATTTCTGTGGATCACTGAACCAGAGAGGCGTAAATGAGGATCTTTAAGATTTGGAAATGTATTCAAAGAATCAAATTCTACAGAGGTGGCATCATCTTCGTCGCTCTGATCATGATCGTTAGAGTCCATGATTCGATGAACTCTGGTCTTGACATTTCCTGCTCTGTTCTTCATTTTGCATACCTTGCCCCAATGTCCCATCTTTCCACACTTGTTGCATTTGGAGTCCCTGGCTGGGCATTCTTGTCGTCTACATCGCTTTCTTCCACCACTCCAGCCACATGATAAAGATTTAGATAGCTGGGAATTTTAAAAATCATTAGAATTTTCATGATGAGACTTGTTCACACAAGAGTTCGTTGATGGGCTTCCTCTCGATAATGCATTGCTTGGCAGCAATTGATTTGCCATATCCGACAAATCTTCATCCATTAAATTGCGTGCCTCGATGTTTGAAGCAATTTCCATTACTCTCTTGCTGTAGATTTCACGACTTGTTAAACCATTCATGAGCAAATTCCTCAAAGTTTTATCTTTTGGATCTTCATCGATGTTCATTGCCTCAACGATTTCTGTTGCTTGCTTAAAGAAATCAACAAGTGTTGCATTGCCTTGACGCAAGTAAAAATATTTACTGCTTGCAGATAGTTCTTCGTTGGATGGCTTTACTTTTTGTTCCAAAGCTTTGATAATTACTTGGTAATCTTTCTCTTCTTCAAGGCATTTGATTCCCTTAAGATTGCTTTGCCTCTTTCTCTGGAGCAAACTTTGACGAAGTTGCAGATGTACTTCGAGGGTTTATCCTCACCTTCAAACAGCAGTACTTAATCCTCTATCTCGGATTTCCATGCTGCGAATCTGGTGGGGAGTTTAGCATCCGGTGTCCAATCCAGCTGAGGTCTGTATCGGTCATCGTCGTTGCTTCTGTGTTAATCGGGTACTTGAATTACTTCTGATACCATGTTGATGTATAATAGACGAAGATAATGTTCGAGCTTCCAATATTTTAATGAGTCGTGGATTGAACTTATATATACACAGAGAGGTAATGAAATCGATGATACAAAAATAGGATTGAGAAATAACCTTGAGTTGATTTATCATTGGGCTCATTTTGAATAACTAATCTTTAAATACAACAGTTAGGGCACTGGCTTTTGTGCTATTATAATTAGTGGTTGCATTGTGGCTATGTTTATGTACTGGCCAATCAGAGATCAGCTCAGACAACACTTAATGCACTGCTGCCTACGGCGACCTCGATTAGCTATAATGGCTGATGCGCGAGTTACGACGAAATGATTAAATGACTGTCTTTGGAATATTTGTATGTAAGGTCTTTGATCACTCTACTAATTGGGCGTGCACTTGCTTACGGCATCGCAATGCAACGAGCAATGTCATAATACAAGTTAAACTCACTTTTCAAATATAGCATGTGAGAGTAGACTAATAGGCTAAGTACGGGAATAATTTTAGTGTTAAACCAGTGATTGACCTTGATATGACCTAAGGAGTGGGCATTTTGAAGCATTTTGCTGACAACAAAGTTAATCAGGTCTATTATATTCGGCGTTTGAAAGCTTAAAATATGTTGGTGGTTTCCTCCAATTAGATCAAACTAATATGTATGCAACCAATTATTCACCCAAAACACTAAACTTACATGTAAGTGTCACCAGATAGCCCATAACTAGGCCTGTGTACCGAAGGCACTCACTATACCATGCCCCCCTTAATTAGTGAAACCATTCCAGTGAATGGCTGAATGCATAATATGAAATCCAGCAGAATGCATTTGCATCTCCGGTTTTTCGCCTATTGTACCATTAACGGAGTTGGTTCGTCTGTTGGATTTAGTTACATCTTCCATATGTTGGTGATGATTTGGTGTATCGGATACCTCAGAATAATTACGTCTGAAATTGAGATCTGCATGAATAACGTACTTGCATGGATGACAGAGGCTTTCTTCGTAGCATTTACGGCATGTAGTATATATGAGCCTATTAAAGTGTTGTATCTGGCTATAAGTATGTAGCTACCTGCCCGGGGTTCAGCTCAGAGCTCGCAATTTTCGATGACCTGGTCGTCGACTGCCAGAACAACTGATTTATGGGATTCATTGCGGAATACTAGTACATGTAATCATATTAAAGAGGACCTCTGCTTGGTTTGAGATCGAACGGTAGAAGACGCATACTCTAAGACAAAATTGGCGGTTAAATTAATAAATTTTAAGGCGTTCTCCTGTTGGGAGCCATTTCCAAGATACATCGAATTTGAGAGCTTTAAAATCTCGCGTTCGATATCATGCGTTTGTGAAGTCATCGACGCAAATCTCCTATTACAAACAATGGAAGCCGTGAGTGAGCAAATGTTTCAATTGTCCTCACAAATGAAATCTCGCACTCATCTCGTTTCAAGCTATTATGCCTGAACAACAAATTCGTATTTTAATTGGTCTTGATATTTATTCATTGCTGACCTGACGGATCGTTTCAAAATTCCAAATTCTCCGCATAAAAAAACTATAAAAAAAAAAAAAAAAAAACCAACAAAACAAACAAAAACAAACACCACTCCATTTGTCCTAATTGTATTATTTATTTATTTATTCAAGCTTTTTTTTTTTTTTTTTTTTTTTTCGTAGTTTACTTGTTCGGCTTGTGTTTCAGACGAACATACGGAGTGATGTCTTTTTGCTGCATCTGCAATTTTGCTCTTCATTCCTTCATGAGTCCAAATTCTATATTCTGGGACGGTTCATTGAAGGGGTCGTGTATGCAACAACACTCAAGTCTAAGTCGAATAACGTGCTGTGAGAATGTGTTATAGATTGTCCAACACATTAAGCACGTTTCTCGCATGGATGATGTACGTCAGGTTAACAGCCTACAAAAAGAAAAAGAAAAACAAGTTCACTTGTATACCGCAATTATTGGCTTCGCTTCTATGCGGTTCACGTATTTTTCTTGGTTTTAGGACCCCCAAGGTGACACGTAAGCCTTCGGCGCGCTACGATCACAAGCGGGCATCAACAACGGAGCACACACAATACCATGTTCGTGCAACCAGATAGGCCTACCACATTTCGACACTATGCAATGTGTCATGATGTGGTGAACATGAGGGTTCTCATGCCGAGAAATTCGAAACGCTAACCGGAAATCGAACCCGCGGCTCTAACGCTGCTCCCGACCTATAGCTATGGCGCAATTAAAATGATATTCATTCTTTGGAGAATCAGAAATCCGCGCTAATCACACTTTCAGCGGATTTTATATAACAATGCATTAATATATCTGTGATACTATACGTAGATTATGATTTATTCTTCGGAAGCAGCTAAGCCGCGTTTAGCCCGCGGTTTACATCCTTCCATTCAGGGCAGATGCACCATCAAGTGCAAGTGCACTGCATTATGAGTCACTGTCGTCACACCTGTGTGTGTTATGATTTGAGTGAGTCATTATTATGCTTCTTCAATATTTATCATGCCAATCAATTCGATAATTATTTCTGCGGCGGTTGGCAAAACGGCCAATCTGCGGTAGCTATAAAAGGCTTGTTGAAGATGTCGACTGCGGGCATAGAATGGCAGTGCACATTTTCATGCTTTTGCGAAATGAGGGATATTTTTATACAAGTTTCATGTTTATTTCAAAATAATTCTTATTGGCTGATAAGTTGCGTCGTTGAAATTTGTTACATACACGGCGGACAGAAGTGCTAAGTAGGCCTAATCGGATTCTCTTCGGCATAATTACTATTTACTGGTAATGTTACTTGGCAGCACAATCCAAGCTGTTTAATCTGCAAGCGTGTATATAGCGAATGGTGATGCTCTTTCCAAGACAAGTAGTAACGTTGACGAGGCTTTTCGGTTCGCACGAAATTCACAATATAGCGATATCAGGTCAGGTCAGGTCGTAATATTTGAGTCCTTTTATAACAGGACTATTCCACCATTTGTTTGTCGCTTGTGCCAAAACTAAAAACAAGAAAAGAAAAGAAAAGAAGAGTTTTAGACCCAAAGATAGGAAGGGATAACACATAATAAAAATAAGGCCCCACACAACAGTTTACCCACTCACACATAAAAAAATTACTCCCCTCTCCTTTTCTAAACCTTCTCTCTAGCACTCCACACCCGGCCAACAGCCGTCAACCCACTCCTCTCTAGTTCCCTCGACAAGGTACAAAATCCACGAACCCCCTCCATCATATCCTGGTTTCCCTTCTCTTCTCTCCACCTCTCCCTCCACTCTCCCCTCAGATGTTCATACCGAACGCAGTCCAGCAACACATACTCCTCTGTCTCTCTCCACACACACAATCTCTCTCTTCCTCTCCATACCTCCAAACTACGCAGGAATTGGTTCTGAGCGGCAGGCAATTTCCCCTCAGAAGCATCCTTACTCTTGCTCCAACACTTCCTTCAGCATAACTCTCCCACTTCGCGGCTTCCTTCTCCACCACATACCTCCTTGTCAACTCTGTGCTTTGCAGCGACCGCTTCCACTCCTCCTTTCCCACCTCCATCACTCGCTCATTCATTTTCTCTTTGGTCATGTCATGTCACGTATCCAATCCTCTCCAACCCCACACATCTCTCTTCCGGTCTCCGACACTCTCCTCCTCCATATCAAATGGGCCAATTCATCCCAATGAAATCTGAGCCCCATGCTCTCAACTTCCTTCCACAACCCCGACTGAAGGCCAATCTCCAGCAACGCAGCTCTCCCCACCTCAGCAACCAAACCGCCTCCCCACAAGATCTTCCTCACAAAAGCCATCTTCGCTTTGACTTCCCTCTCCTCAAAAGTGCTCCACCCGGACTCTCCTTGCACCACCGCATTCCGAGCACTCCTGTCCACCCTCAACAGCCATCTCCCAAACTCACTCTCATTGTCTTATGAGCAGACGACGGGCACACCACCAGTCGGAGCGGTCAACTGGGTGTTACACAATGAGCGATTCCTATTTC
The DNA here is from genome assembly GCA_000328365.1 of Capitella teleta. Taxonomy (NCBI): domain Eukaryota; kingdom Metazoa; phylum Annelida; class Polychaeta; family Capitellidae; genus Capitella; species Capitella teleta. The sequence goes on from KB292506.1 coordinate 363,435, forward strand.
AGATACATTGTATAATGTTCCTGCCCACGCTCGCGCGCCGTGCCCACCGAAGCTTCTTGTTCACTGCACAATTATAATACTGTATTTCCCACAACAAGTTGAACAACCAAACAGTTACTTGTTAACATAATTACAATTATATATTAATAATTTTTAATATTAATATTGATATTACATGTAGTACCTTTATTATTATTAATATTGTTAAGGTGAGGACTTTTTTCAGCTGAGGTGTTGGTCATCGCCCCTACGCCCTTAGCGAGACTATGGCACTGGCGAAAAGCATGATTGGTTCCTTTTCGCAAAGATCGGGAAGCGAATGCAGTATATTATAATAATACACACGCAGAAGCAATGATCAAATTCGAAACTCTGAGGCGTAACCCTTATATCATTTCTATCAGAAATTCAGAATCACAAATATTCAAAGGGGATCGATATAACGTACATAAAGAAAAGTCTCGAAGCATGTAAAGGGTAAAATTCATAATGAGTTCAGATAACCACGTGCCGGAGTAGCCCTATACTATGGCTGATACCGATCGCCCATGGATGATCAGCTCTAGCATCCTATATATGCTAAATAGAATATCTTTATATAGGATACTAATCAACCCTATCGTGTCAGGCCCAAATGAGTTACCTTACAATTCTCACGCAAATAACCCGCCAAATATAACAGCGTCCATGTTGTAGCCTGCATTTTCGCAAAGGGCCACACCAACCGATCCGGGTTTTAGATTTACTACTGAACTTCTTTCATATCACTAGCGTCCTACTTTTACTAAGAAAAATGCTGGCAGTGTAAACATCCGCCAGCAGCGCGACGCTCGGAATGATATTTCGCGAGAAGAGTCAACAACTATTGACGTGAAATATGATTAGAATGAATGTTTTGTTATGTATTCATGAGAAAATTAGTAGACTACTGTAATATTATTGTTGGTGAAGGGATAGGCTAGCATCCTATATGCAAAAGAATATAATAAATTATATGCTATATCTTTCTATTGGATGCTAGGATAGGCGAGCTTCGTATGGCGGACCATATGCCACATATTTATGCGGCATTATTTTGATAAACCTTGTGCTGGAGCTCTCCAAATCACAACGTTTTTTTGGCGGGAACATATCGCGTGATGCTATTCTTGCGTTTGTTAAAAAGTGCGCTATGACTACGAAGATAAAATTCTTGCGTTTTCTGACCGTGATTATAGTGATTATTTTTCAGAGTGAAAATTTGATCCTGGCAAGGTGTAAGCTGGTGGTTACTGATTGAATGGGGTATATATTTACTCAGGGCACTTGAAGGATTGCATTGATGCTAATTTCGGATTGATTTAATCATGTAATATACATAAAAACCCATGTCCGTGGCCACGCCATGGTAAGAGATAGGGATTATTTTCAAGAGTGCAGACTGGATCCTGTGATGTTGTATACTATAATTTTATATGTGGATTTTATATTGTGGAGATAGGAGTCATAACGCACTTTTTACAGACGCAAGAAGAATAGTGTTCCTCGAACATATCGGTGGAAATCATAACGTACTCTGAATCAAACGAGATTTCCCTTGTAAGCTATTGGATTTTCGATTCATTTCCTTCAAGACGACATGTTAATGCCTATCAACAAACCAATATGTTTGAAATGCATTATTTATGATTAAATAAGAATTTTTCTCATTTTATTATGAAAAACTATACCGATATCTCGTATGAACGAGACTTCATTTCTTCCTAGCAACCAGACGCCATTTTCCCAACAGACGGTCCAAGTTCTTATATTTATGTAGAATAAATCGTCCGAAAAGCCCTATAATTGTAGTGATCCTCATCCACCACCTCAGATAATGAATTATTGAGTTCCCTTCTGCGGGAAATCACGAATCATGAGTGATGTACATGTGAGTAATGCATTTACTATTAGTATTAGTTATTTAGTATTACTAATAGTATTACTACTAGTACTACTAGTGGTACTAGTACTCTGTACTGTAGTACAGTACTAGTACCACTACTAGTAGTACTAGTACTATACTAACAATAACAGTGTTACAGTATATTATAATTATTAGGTAGCCCTACTCTATATCAGATCATCGTCACTGTCACCCGTTGATCAACCATAGGATCATGATCATATTCATAGGTAGACGCAGAGACGTTTCCCCAGAGGGGAAGACGTAGGTCCGACGAGGAATGTCGCAGCGAAGGCACGCCTGAGTGTTCCGGGTGGCTAACAGGCTGAACCCAAGTTGATATTTCAGTTCCCCACACTAAAATCTAAGGCTCGAGTAAATTTCGACCACACCTGAGGTGATTCGAACTAATTATCAACTAAAATATCAATTTTCTTAAAATTCGGCTGCTTTCCGCCGCCATTGCTGCTGTTGTCATCGGTGTGCGCATGCGCGTGACCTGACCTCCTTCTCTTACATTTGCATATTAAGTCAGGTCAC
>KB292506.1:365948-391081 GCA_000328365.1 Capitella teleta
TCTTCACTCCTCTTTTTCTCTTCATAACTTTTCTTCCTTTCAGTTGACTTTGTGCTAAGAGATCCTAGAGAGAAGAACGAAGAGAAGAAAGAAGAACTTCCTCCTCACCGTGAAGAGTTGGCCGTTGTGCCTAAACCATGGGAGCGATCTTACTATCAAGCTCGCAATATTGCTGTGGACACACTCTATGTGACAAATCCTTGCATGCTGCAAGTCCTACAGCTCTGGCACACTGCTTTTGAGTAAGTTTAGGGAGTTGAGTTATAAAATGGAACATCTGGGTAATCTTGCAGCAAACTTCGCCTGGTTGACATTGAAGAATTCCACAACCGCCCAGACTCCATGGAGCTCTCAGTCTTCCAGAACTTGTGCATGCGTCACATAGAAGCAGCAAAAGAAAAACTGCTCAAGAAGTTTGTCTAACATTCTCCTCTATTCTGTACTTCATTTCGTTTTGTTACAGATGGTTTCCTGAAGTGCAGAACATCTTCTATCAAGGGAACAAGAGAAAGCAAGTGCCTAGCAATCACGATCAGGATAAGCTGGAGTCATTCTTTAACTGTGCTGCAACAGAGATGACAGAGCAGCTGCAGAACTTAGCCCTAAGTTCCTTATCTGATTACTCTGATTTGCTTGTGCAGCCAAAGGTGAGATATCTCACTGTTAAGGTGTAAATGCTTAATGTTTGCCCTACAGACTTCAACAAGAGCTTATGAGCATTCTGGTTTTGTGTTGAGAATCATCATTGATGGGCCACAGATCAAATATGAACCAGATTTTGCTGACTTTGAAGTTGTTCTGCTGAACATCTTTGATGTGATGATCAAAGCGGTGCAGGTGGTGCCACGAGTGGAGACAAAGCTCTACTCTGAATGGGTGAGTGGGTCAATGAGTGCATCTTCATGGCTTCTTATCTCTTCTTTCCACAGAGCGGAAACAAATCGAAAGCTTTCTTGAAACCAATCATTCTGGAGGACATCCTCCAGAACCACAAAACCAAACTCTCCCAACTGATTCAGAAAGAAAGCCAAAAACCCATGGAGCACACAAAACTCTATGATAAATACTCACACCTCATCAACAAACAGGTAGGTCTTTCTTTATTTTAGCCTTTGTGAATTAAAACCCAATTTACAAATCCTTAAAAAAAAAGCCTTTTGAGGAGAGATGACGGTAAATGTCACTGAATCACTTGTCATTGTGTTTATAATCATATCACTCAATGCATGGCTCTTTGTAATAAATGTTATCACATTGCTGTCATTAGGGGAATGTCTACCAGGTTTGTTGATCTGCAGACCATGTTCTATTTCCCTAACTCTTCCCTTGTCATGTACTAACATATCTTGTTTTTTCAAACTGAAAAGTGAAACCATTTTCCCATTTTTCCCCCATGGAGCGTGTTTTTCAGTTGTTAGATGGGTTCTCCAATTGAGACTAATTTTATTCCCAATTAACCCAGGATTTTGTTGTTTTTCTGCACTTGGTGGAATTTGTTTTGGGTTTTTTTGTTTGGTCACATAATTGTCGAAATATTCACTGTTTTATTAGGCTACCTAATAATGGTCTCAATCTAATGGATTTAGTCACTTGTTGGATGTTTCTGGGTATTTGGAGGATATTCAAGGGATGAGTATGCTGCCATATACTTATAGCTCATTTATCCACTTTCATTCTTAGCTAATTGTATTTATTCTTAGTCACACAACATTACAATGATTGATTTAGAGGTTGAGATATAGGCAAATGAAAAAGGTAAATGCAAAAGGCCTGGTAAGCGGACAAAGTTTGGAATATTTTTCAACGGTTATCCACATTAATATGGCATGGTATTTGTGTTTTTGAGTATATGTCTTAGAAATTTGAGCTTTTTTGCAGGCTGAAGCTGACGTTGAGTGTTTCTTGCAAGAAAATCACTCATTCGATGAGTACTCCCGGGAAGTGAGGAAATACAATCGATTGGTTGAGGAAATCACTTACAACTCTCAAAAGGTTTGCTTTCATTTTATTCGCTGGTCGCAATCTCAGTGTTTTATTGCAGATTGTCCGCTTGGGAATGTTTGAGGTTCACTGCGATGAGCTCATTCGTAGTCTCTCCAAACGAGCGGAATCAATTGTCAGTAAACTTCTGACAAGGATGTCACATGACCACCAGGAAGCCAACAGGGCGTATGTGTTCACCTTCCTAATTCTCCTGTTATCTCCAACATTCCATTTCTGTTTGCAGCCTGAGCAATGATTACGAAGCGATCGCAGAGAAAGCTTTGAAGAACCCAGCCAACACTGAGGAGCTCATGGAACTGCAGGAGTTCATGAAGAAGGTTGAAGAGGAAACCATCTTCCAGTTGGAGAAGCGATTAGTTCAGTCAAAGAACCGATTGGTTTTCCTCGTTGATTGTGCAAACTTCTCTCCTGCCGAAATCCGTCTCAATTCAAGCACTTTCACTTGGCACGGACGCATGCCGGCTGTTTTTGATGAATACAAGAATGTCTACAAAGAAAAGAAGAACCAGTATGAAGACGGCTTGAAGGTGAGTTAATCTGTCTGCATTGTCTTATGTAATGCTCTTCTGTTCAGTATCGCCGAGAGCGCTTCAGTGAAGAATTGGAGAGCTACGCCAAGCAGGTGGAAGAGTTCCAGACGTTTGGAGATATGGCTGAAATCACCCGCTATCTGAAGAAGGCTCAGTCATTGGACTCTAAGCTGCAAGCGGCTCAGGATAAGGTGACCTTAGGAATATTAATTACAGCCATCTCATTATTATTAATGAGCAGATTGAAGCCTTCAATCTTGAGGAGGAATCCTTTGGCTGGCAGACAACACAGTACCCGGCAAGACAGTCGACCATTGCCACGTTGAAACCGTACCTCAATCTTTACGAAACAACCGTTGAATTCAACAATAAATACAAGTAAGGGTTCACATTCTTTTCTTATCCTATCTCTAATGTTTAGAGAAGCTCGGATATTCGAATCCGATAATCCGGTAGATTTTTCAGATGTTTTAATCCGGAAGAGATAATGATGTTAATTTTCAGATAGCAAGTACCCCCACTTTAACAGTGTTTGGTTCTTGGAATCCATTTATCTGGAACATATCCGCTCATGCTTACTAATGTTATCTCTACTTTGCAGAGAGTGGATGGAAGGACCAATGGAGGGCGTTAACCCTGATGCTACGGATCAGGAAGTTGGAAACTTCAGAAGAAGTTTGTACAAATTGGAGAAAGGATTTGGAGATGTTCCTGCTGCCAAGAAAATTGCGTCCAAGGTTCATGCACAAAAATCTGATAGACATGATTATATGATTGAATTATTATTATTATTACAGGTGAAAGGCAAAGTGGAAGAATTTCAGGAGCAGATGCCGTTGGTGCAGACTCTCTTCAATCCTGGTCTTCGCGATCGCCATTGGGAGAAGATCTCAGAAATTGTTGGTTTCAATCTTAAGCCTGAGGAAGACATGTGCCTCTCAAAACTCATTGACATGAACCTCGAGAATCACATTGCAAAGTTTGAGACAATCAGTGAGGCTGCTTCGAAGGAGTACTCTCTTGAGAAAGCCCTTGAGAAGATGAAGTTGGAATGGGAACCGGTTTGTTTGGCCTGACAATCTTCTCATTTAGCTTAAATTTCTTGTGCTCTAGATGGAGTTCACCATCATACCTTACCGTGAGACTGGCACACATATTCTCTCTTCCATTGATGACATTCAAGTGTTGCTGGATGATCACATCGTGAAGACGCAGACCATGAGAGGTTCCCCGTTCATCAAGCCTTTTGAGGCTGAGATCAAGTGAGTTCATAGCTCAATTTCTCTGTCAACTAATTTGATTTTTGTTTTCTTCAGAGACTGGGAGCATAGCCTTGTGACCCTGCAGGATATTCTCGATGAGTGGCTCAAAGTGCAAGCCACATGGCTCTACTTGGAGCCCATCTTCAGCTCTCCAGACATCATGGCACAGATGCCGGAGGAAGGTCGTAGGTTCACCACCGTTGACAAGAACTGGCGTGATATCATGAAGCAAGCTAACTTGGATAAACATGTCCTCTCTGTTCTGAACATTGACAAGATTTTAGAAAAACTTCGCAAGTCGAATGAACTGCTGGAGCTCATTCAGAAGGTTTGATTATTCCGCCAATATGACAAGTGATGACAATTAATGTTCCTCCCAGGGTCTCAATGAATACCTTGAGAAGAAGCGGCTCTATTTCCCGAGATTTTTCTTCTTATCCAACGACGAATTGCTTGAGATTTTATCTGAGACAAAGGACCCAACTAGGTTGGTGTTATCAACGAATTCAGCTCTCTGAATAACACATTCTACTTCAGAGTTCAGCCACATTTGAAGAAATGTTTTGAAGGAATCGCCAAACTTGAGTTTACTGACATTCTGGACATCACGCACATGAAGAGTTCAGAAGGAGAGGTCGTTCTGCTCAAAGAAGTTATTTCCACATCTAAAGCGCGTGGTCAGGTTGAGAAATGGCTGCTGGAATTGGAAACGGACATGATTGTTTCTGTCCGAACGGTCAGTGTTATAGAAATGTGCTTTGTTAATGCTCATTGGTTGATGCAGGTTATCGGTGAAGCCCTGGAGAATTACCCGAAAGCCGATCGTGGCGAGTGGGTCAAGTTATGGCCTGGTCAAGCCGTCTTGGCGGTCACTTGCTTCTTCTGGACAACATTCATTCATGAGTGCCTCCGTAAAGGTGGGCCAGCTCTGGAGGAATACCTGAAGCTGAACAATGATCAGATTGATGACATTGTATGCATTGTGCGAGGGAAGCTCTCCAAGCAGAACAGAGTGACCCTTCAGGCGTTGATTGTGTTGGATGTCCACGCCAGGGACGTTCTGCAAACTCTTGTGGAACGAAAAATCTCATCAGAACTTGATTTTGAATGGCTCAGCCAATTGAGATATTATTGGGAGGCAAGTGTTCTGAGAGGCTTGTTTTTTATCTTCAGTGTGTGTTTGTTTGCCTCCAGGAGGAAAATATGACAACACGTATGATCAACTCTGAGCTGAAGTACGGGTACGAATACTTGGGCAACACCGGTCGCCTCGTCATCACTCCCCTGACTGATCGATGCTACCGTACGCTCTTCGGTGCGCTGCATCTGCATCTTGGAGGCGCTCCCGAAGGTCCTGCTGGCACTGGAAAGACCGAAACCACCAAGGATTTGGCCAAAGCTGTTGCTAAGCAGTGCGTTGTCTTCAACTGCTCTGACGGTCTTGATTACATCGCTCTTGGAAAATTCTTCAAGGTATTTGACTGTATAAGCATCTCTCTTTAGTTGTAACCTACTATCGTCACACAGGGATTGGCTTCCTGTGGTGCCTGGTCCTGTTTTGATGAGTTCAACCGAATTGATCTTGAGGTGTTGTCTGTGGTGGCGCAACAGATCCTCACTATTCAGAGAGGCAGGCAGTGCGGGTTTCAATATTTCTCCGCTAACACTTCTGTTCATAGGTATCACGTCTGGAGCAGACAGCCTTCTCTTTGAAGGAACAGAAATCAGACTCAATCCCACGTGCTCCGTCTTCATTACAATGAACCCGGGTTATGCTGGGCGCTCGGAATTGCCGGACAATCTCAAAGTGAGGAGAAAAAAATGGATCAAATTTCTATACTTATTTTAACTTGATTCGCAGGCCTTGTTCAGACCAGTGGCCATGATGGTGCCTGATTACGCTCTCATTGCTGAGATTTCTCTGTATTCTTGTGGATTTGTCAATGCTCGTCCACTTGCCATCAAAATTGTGGCTACATATCGCTTATGTTCTGAGCAGCTGTCGTCTCAACATCATTATGATTATGGAATGCGTGCTGTGAAATCAGTGCTCACTGCTGCCGGCAATCTCAAAGTGGGTGACATGATTGCAAGCAAGACTACTGACCCTTGACCTCTCTCATTTACAGCTCAAGTACCCAGAACAGAATGAAGACATCTTAATGTTGCGCTCTATCATTGACGTCAACCTTCCAAAGTTCTTGAATCACGATCTGCCCCTTTTCCACGGAATCACGTCCGATTTGTTCCCCGGATGCAAACTTCCAGAACCTGACTATGAAACCCTGAACGAGCACATCAAAGAAAACTGCAAGAAGATGAATCTCGTCTGCACTGACTTCTTCCTTGAGAAGATCCAACAGGTTCATCTCCCTCTTCAAATAGAACTCCTCGTTAATCACCGTCTAATTTTAGATTTATGAGATGATGATCGTCCGGCACGGTTTCATGATTGTCGGTGAACCATTCGGAGGGAAGACCAGCGCATACCGTGTGTTGGCAGGCGCCCTGGCTGACATCCATGAGAAAGGACTGATGGAGGAAAACAAAGTACAGATCACCGTCATCAATCCCAAAGCCATCACCATGGGTCAGCTGTACGGTCAGTTTGACCCAGTTTCCCACGAGTGGTCAGATGGTATTTTAGCCGTGTCATACAGAGCATTCGCCTCATCTCAGGTTTGTTTTAGAAGGCTTCTTTTGAAACAGGGATTTCAAATTGATTGCCATTCAACAGACTCCGGATAGAAAGTGGTTGATCTTTGATGGGCCTGTTGATGCCATCTGGATTGAGAACATGAACACTGTGTTGGATGATAACAAGAAGCTTTGTTTGATGAGTGGAGAGATTATTCAGTTGGCTCCAACCACGAACCTCATGTTTGAACCCATGGATCTTGAAGTGGCTTCTCCTGCTACGGTAATTAGCGGCATGGTGACTTCATTTGCATACTCATTAATATGCATTTTAGGTCTCACGTTGCGGTATGATTTACATGGAGCCTGAGTCGCTTGGTTGGCGCCCTCTTCTCATATCGTGGATGAACAAACTGCCGCCAACTTTCACTGACGTTCTCAAGAAGTCACTTAGCGACATGTTTGAGCGTTTTGTTGACCCTTGCTTGGCTTTGCTGCGGAAGAGGTTAAAGGTGGGTTTAGAATTCATCAGTATTTGATTGTATTAATTTGTTCTAATCCTTGTAGGAATTATCCCCGACCGGAAACGCAAACGTTGTGAATTCTTTGATGAACTTGATTGACTGCATGATTGATGAGTTCCATGATGAAGCCAAGATCGCTCAGCTGGATGAAAGGGAAGTGACGTCATGGATTGAGTGCATCTTTGTCTTTGCACTGACCTGGTCAGTTGGAGGTAGCTGTGACCAGAATGGCCGGCTGAGGTTTGACAAATTAGTGCGGGAACTCCTAGAGGTGAGAAAATTTGAATCTTACTAATTCAGAAATCGTTAATATCTTTGTTGTAAGCTTCAAAAGGGAAAAAATTCTGTTCAGGTATAAAAAAGGCTGATCCCTCCCAAAGCACAGTTTTAATTATATGCATGCATCTATTATCAGATATTCCCTGAACCCCCCTGATATTAGAAACCTCAGCATAATTTCAAAGGCGACTTTGAAAGTTCCGCTACTTTTACAGGGATCTATGACGGAGGAGACACGATCTGAAATCAACCTTGTGGAGCTGGTAGAAGCCCCCAGGAAGGCTTATTACACCCCTGTGCCTAAAGACGACCTCATATATTCCTATTGGTTTGTGAAAGAGGGCATGGGTCGATGGGAGAAGTGGTCGGAAAGCCTTCGAGACAGCCCTCAGATACCCAAGGATGCACTCTTCAACGAAATCATCGTGCAGACTGTTGATACAGTGCGGACACGTCGCTTGATGGAGTTGCTCATCACTCACCAGAAAGCGGCTCTGTTTGTTGGTCCAACTGGCACAGGAAAGAGCACGTACATTGTGGTACAGAGCTCTTGTTTGCATTTAGACCTGGTTGTCTCAGCTTCTGGTTTCTCTTTAGGATTACTTGCTGAATACGCTGGACAAAGAAGTCTATAAACCCAACATCATCAACTTCTCTGCTCAAACCTCCGCCAACCAGACTCAGAACATCATCATGTCGAAACTGGACAAACGTCGCAAGGGAGTTTATGGGCCGCCATTTGGCAAGAAAGCCGTGCGTTGCCAATTCATCTCGTGTTTCATCATTGACGCATAAAAATATTTCAGATTGTCTTTGTTGATGATTTGAATATGCCAATTCGTGAGACGTACGGAGCTCAGCCTCCTATTGAACTTCTGCGTCAGTGGTTGGATCATTGGAATTGGTACGACCTGAAGGAGGTGACGCCTATTAAACTGATTGATATTCAGATGCTGGCTGCCATGGGTCCACCCGGTGAGTTCTCCGGTGAATTTGTTGAATGCCACTTTTCAACGCTGTTCTACAGGCGGTGGTCGCAATCCAATCACTGCTCGGTTTTTGCGTCATTTCAACTCACTGACCATCAACGACTTTGATGACGAAGCTATGATCACCATCTTCAAGACTATCATGGATTGGCATATCTTTGCAAGGTAAATAATTGAAATTCATTTAATTAATATCTGGAGCAAATTGATGACACTTTTTATGTGATCCTTCCATAAGGCTTTTTGGGTCTGTATTCTAATCAATTAAGCGTGTGATTCCTATTCCCTTCATAATGAATTCGTGAATCATAGATTGTAGCTATATTCAATCCTCTTAGTTCTCTTCAGTTCCCTCTTCTCTCTTCATGAGTCTTCAGTCATTCGCGTGTCAGATTTTAGTCTTTTTGTTTTTCATTACAGATGAACATTTTCATAAGAGCGAGCATATATTTTTAATATAAACATACCCATGGTTTTGTGCTGAAATATTTCACCGATATTTCTGTATCTCAAGATCTTTTGCACATCCACTTGTGCGTTGGTCATCTTGTTAGGAATTTCAATCTAAAAACAACTTCTAAAATGTTCTCCATCTTCAGGGGATTTGCCAGTGAATTTAAACCATGCGTTGACCAGCTTGTGAGCGGAACATTGGAAGTGTACAAGCAGTCGATGAAGTGTCTGCTTCCTACCCCAGCCAAGTCTCATTATCTCTTCAACCTGCGAGACTTCAGTCGCGTCATTCAAGGCGTCCTCCTCTCGATCCCTGACACGATGGAAGAACCCGCCTCCATGAAACGACTCTGGGTGCACGAGGTACAGATGCAAACTCTCAGCCAGGTTGAGATTGTACCGTACATCTGCAGGTGTTCCGTGTATACTATGATCGCCTGGTGGATGACCCAGATCGTGATTGGTTGTACGAATGTGTTCGCACGACGACAAAGGAGAAATTGAAGGAAGATTTTGATCAGCTTTTCATTCATTTGGATGTTGCTGGAGATGGAAAGGTTTGCGCTTCTATATCCTGCATTCCTCTCTTGCAATCTCCTTCCTTTTCTCTTCCTCAAATTAGGTCAAGGAGGATGACCTTCGCTCGCTTATCTATTGTGACTTTGCTGATCCGAAATCGGACTCGAAAAATTACACTGAAGTGCGAGACATTGAGAATTTAAGGATCGTGGTGGAGGGATATCTGGATGAGTTCAACAACCTCAGCAAGAAACCGATGAATTTGGTTATGTTCAGGTACTGAAGTCTTGATTCACTGATTTTTGAATCGTTATATTATCTGATGTACAGATTTGCCATTGAGCATGTGTCTCGGATATCGCGTATCATCAAGCAACCTCGTAGCCACGCTCTGCTTGTAGGCGTGGGGGGATCTGGTCGTCAATCTCTCACACGATTGGCTGCTCACATGTCGGACTACGAACTCTTCCAGGTGAGATTATTGTATCCTTGGCAACAGCAAGAGACTTGAATATTGTGAAGCCCAACTTCTTATCTCTGCTATTTTAATCATCTAAGCGACCATTGGTAGCTCCTGCTGTATTTCTCATTATAGTCTCATACCATAAAGCCTGCTAGAAATAAGTGACTGTATACAGGAACGACTTAATATTTGCATGGACAAGTGATTTATTTTTAGTCTTCTTAGTTTCTAACATCTTTGGCAGCAGTCCTGATTCCCTGTTTCTCGTAGGTTGAGATCAGTAAGACGTACACCAGTACAGAATGGCATGAGGACATCAAGAGCATTCTGCGAAAGGCGACTGAGACGGATCAACATGGAGTCTTCCTCTTCTCTGATAGCCAGGTTTGTTCAATTGATTGATTGATTGATTTTTTGATTGATTTCCTCAGATTAAACAAGAGTCCTTCTTGGAGGATATCAACAATCTGCTCAATGCAGGTGAGGTTCCGAATCTTTATCCGCTGGATGAGAAGCAGGAGATCTGTGAGAAGATGCGTCAGTTGGACCGGCAGAGAGACAAAGCGAAGCAGACTGACGGCACTCCCGTCTCGCTCTTCAACATGTTTGTACAGCGCTGTCGTGATCAACTCCACATTGTGCTGGCTATGAGTCCGATCGGAGAAGCGTTCCGTAATCGGCTGAGGAAGTTCCCTTCCCTAGTCAACTGCTGTACTATCGATTGGTTCCAGGTACGTAAAGGTCCTCATGGTGAACTTGTGCTGACCTTGCTCTGACCTTACAGTCGTGGCCTGAAGATGCTCTGCAAGCTGTGGCCACTCGTTTCCTGGAGGATGTTGAGATGACGGATGAGAATCGCTTCGGCTGCATTGAGATGTGCAAAGAGTTCCATACGACCACCAGAATCCTTTCAGAGCGTTACTTCATGGAACTGGAACGACATAATTACGTGACTCCTACATCGTATCTGGAACTCATCCATACTTTCAAGTCGCTGCTTGAAGTGAAACGAGAGTGAGTAGAATGTATTCCAGCCGACGCAATTAGTTTATTTGGTGTTCTTCTTTCAAAAGAGAAGTGATGAAGTCAAAGAAACGTTACGAAGTTGGATTGGAGAAGCTGAACTCAGCTGCGTCGCAAGTCTCTGAGATGCAGAAGGAACTGACCGATCTGCAACCTCAGCTGGTTGAGGCTTCGAAGGAAGTCGACGAAATTATGATTGTCATTGAAAAAGAGTCAATTGAAGTAGCCAAAGTGGAGAAGGTATAATTGATAACAATAGGAATTTTTGAAAGAATTTCATGTCATCTGTTTTTAGTGTTTAGAATCATGATTTTGAAACTTTTCCTCTGCGATTTCTTAGGTTGTAAAAGCTGATGAAGCTGTGGCTAACGAACAAGCCACGGAGGCGCAGGGCATCAAAGACGAGTGCGACTCGGAACTTTCGCACGCCATGCCGATTTTAAATGCCGCCTTAGCTGCTTTGAACACTTTGACAAATGCGGTAATTATCTCTGCTGTGTGTGTTGTAGATCGTGAGAACTGACGAGGTCATCGCTAACGATGTTGCTAAATCAGCGCAGTTGATTCGTGATGAGTGCAACGCTGATCTTGCTGAAGCGATGCCAATTCTTAACGCTGCTTTGTCGGCTCTTAACATTCTAACAACTCAGGTCTGCTTTCTTCCTTTCTTAACAACATAAACTCCTTTACCTCAATTCTCCTATTGTATGCAAGGTATGAATTAGGAGTGTTGGTTTGCTGTGATAGTTGACATTTCATGTAGACTAACCCCTGTATTCTAATTCATTTAATCCATCTTACTGCTTCATAATCCCTCTTATTTATTTTGGCTTTTCATTCAGTCACTTCTACTGTTTTTTCACTGCATTATTCATCTGCAGGATATCACCGTTGTTAAGACCATGAAGAATCCTCCGTATGCCATTAAACTTGTGTGTGAAGCGGTATGCGTTCTCAAGGGATTCAAACCCGACAGAATTCCTGATCCCAGTGGATCCGGAAAGAAAATTGAAGACTACTGGGGACCAGCAAAGAGAATGCTGGGTGACATGAAGTTCCTTGACTCTTTGACTGAGTTTGACAGAGTAAGAATTGTTTTATTTACTCAATGGCAGCTAGAGGAGGTTGTTTTTATTCTGATGACAGGATAACGTCCCTGCTCCGATCATCAAACAAGTCAGAGCGAAGTACGCGGGAAATCCCGATTTTGATCCTGATAAGATCAAGAATGCTTCCACTGCTTGTGAGGGTTTGGCCAAGTGGGTTCTGGCTATTGAGAAATATGACAAGTGAGTGGATGTTATTCTTGTAGTTTTCACTTGTTCACATGCATGTCATACACATCCATAGAGTCGCCAAAGTCGTTGCACCAAAGAAAATTGCTCTGAAAGAAGCTGAAAGCAAGTTGTCTGTCGCTATGGCTGATTTGAACAAGAAGCGAGCCTCACTCAAAGAGGTTCAAGATAAGCTAGCTAAACTGCAGAATACTTTAGAGGCCAACAAACAGAAGAAGTTGGATCTTGAAAATCAGGTTGACCTTTGTACCAAGAAGTTGGACCGAGCAGAGCAGCTGATTGGAGGACTTGGCGGAGAGAAGGACAGGTAGTGTTGGTGCAGGGTGTGGCGTCTTTGTGATTTCAGCGTCTTCTGCAGATGGGGAGCCGCAGCCATTTCTCTGGGGAAACGTTACATCAACATCACAGGAGACGTCTTGGTGTCATCTGGCTTAGTGGCATACCTTGGGGCGTTCACCTCAGCTTTCAGACAGGTAATAAAACGGCATTCTCACCCTCATCTCTTGATAACATGACCTTCAGGATCAAATTGCTGCCTGGCTGGATTCAGTGGGCAAGAAAGGCATCCCTCGTTCAGATGAGTTCTCGCTGATTGGCACATTGGGAGATGCTGTCCAGATCAGGGCTTGGAACATCGCTGGTCTTCCCACAGACAGCTTCTCCATTGACAACGGAATCATCATATCGTTAGTACTTGCAGAAGATTCGGTCGTGCAAACCACTTGTCTCCAACAGAAATAGTCGTCGTTGGCCGTTGATGATTGACCCTCAGGGTCAGGCTAACAAATGGGTGAAGAACCTGGAGAAAGCCAACAATCTGCACACCATTAAACTCTCTGACAGCGATTTTGTGCGCACGCTTGAGAACTGCATCCAGTTCGGAACTCCCGTGAGTATTCGGTTCACAAACAGCTGAAAGATATCTATTTGTTTTTAACATGAAGATAAGCGGTAGTAAATGATTATGTTTTTCGCAGGTTTTACTGGAAAATGTCCAAGAGGAGATTGACCCTCTATTGGAGCCACTGCTTCTGAAGCAGACGTTCAAACAGGGTGGCTCAATGTGCATCAAATTGGGAGACAGTACGATTGAGTACAGCCAAGATTTCCGCTTCTACATCACAACAAAATTGAGGAATCCTCACTACCTCCCCGAAACATCCGTCAAGGTAATGTTTTTTTAATATAATTATGTGATTTGATTGCATGATTGCAGGTGACTCTGTTGAACTTCATGATCACCCCCGAGGGGTTGCAGGACCAGTTGCTTGGAATCGTCGTTGCTCGTGAACGTCCAGAACTGGAGGAAGAGAAGAATGCATTGATCCTGCAGTCAGCTGAGAATAAGAAGTGAGGCATATTTTATGCTTGATTGTTCAGAGGCTGAAATTCTGATCTTCACAGGCAACTGAAGGAGATTGAGGATCGTATCCTTGAGGTTCTCTCCTCATCTGAGGGCAATATCCTTGAGGACGAAACTGCGATCAAAGTTTTGTCATCATCGAAAGTTCTTGCAAATGAAATCTCAGAGAAACAGGTGAAGTGTTCTGAAGGGAATTATTCTTTCATCTTCTGAGTTTCTTTGTTCTTGTAGGAAGTGGCAGAAGCGACCGAGAAGAAAATTGATACAGCTCGTCGCGGTTACACAGTGATCGCTGTACACTCTACCATCTTATTCTTTTCTATTGCGGATTTGGCCAACATTGACCCTATGTACCAGTACTCGTTGGCATGGTTCATCAACCTCTTCATCCTCTCCATTGAGAACGCTGAAAGATCAGATGACTTGGAAAAGCGATTGGGCTTCCTCAAAGATCACTTCACTTACTCGCTCTACTGCAATGTCTGCCGCTCTCTCTTTGAAAAAGACAAAGTAAGATTTCTTGTTTCAATGTCTTGTTCTTCTGATCTCCTCGTCTGCAGTTGCTCTTCTCTTTCATCCTCTGCGTGAATATCTTGAAACACCAAAAAGAAGTTGATGAAACCGAGTGGAGATTTCTTCTCACCGGAGGCATTGGTCTGGAGAACCCTCACAGCAACCCCACCACATGGCTCCCCATCACTTCCTGGGATGAAATTTGTCGCTTGGATGAACTCCCCAACTTCAAAAACCTCCGTAAGACTTTCATCAACTACAAAGATCAGTGGAAAGTGGTGTATGACAGTCAGGTATATTTCCCTCTCCCCTTTTAGGCCTCCGCCATATCGATTATCTTTTCATAGCTCCCAGGACACGAGGAGTTCCCCCGGGAATTCCAGGACCGCCTGCGTTCCTTCCAGCGCATCCTGGTTCTGCGCTGTTTGCGTCCGGATAAAGTAATTCCTGCCATTCAGGAGTTTGTGGTTGAGAAGATCGGGAAGCGTTACATTGAGCCCCCACCGTTTGATCTGAATGGGTCGTTTGGTGACAGCAACAGCATCTCTCCTCTCATCTTTGTCTTGTCACCCGGTGCTGATCCGGCTGCCGCTCTCTTGAAATTTGCCGACGACCAGGGTTTCGGTGGATCCAAGTTTGATTCTCTGTCACTGGGGCAGGGTCAGGGGCCGATTGCTTTGAAGATGTTGGAGAAGGGCCAGAAGGAAGGCACGTGGGTGCTTCTGCAGAACTGCCATTTAGCGCCATCGTGGATGCCAACGCTGGAAAAACTCTGCGAAGTAAGGCGTTGTTGATAATCAGTTTTATGGGTACTTGATCTCAATCTCCCATCAGGAGCTTAATCCGGATTCCATCCATCCGGATTTCCGCATCTGGTTGACCAGTTACCCAAGCAACTTCTTCCCTGTGTCCATCCTGCAGAACGGCATCAAGATGACCAACGAACCTCCGAAGGGACTCCGTTTCAACATCCTAAGATCGTACATCAATGATCCTGTTTCCGACCCGGAGTTCTTTGGATCCTCAAAGAACCCGGTTAGTTACGACCCCAATCAATGATTGATTCAGACGTGTGTTTTCTTCTACAGACGGCGTGGAAAAAAATGCTGTTTGGTTTGTGTTTCTTCCACGCTCTCATTCAAGAGAGACGAAAGTTTGGTCCCATTGGCTGGAATATCCCATACGAGTTCAATGAAACTGACCTCCGAATATCTGTTCGTCAGCTGCACATGTTCCTTGATCAGTATGACGTGAGTACCCTCTCTCTGTCATAGCCCTGTCTACTTTCTCAATCAGGACGTTCAATACGCTGCTTTGACGTATTTGACCGGAGAGTGTAATTACGGTGGTCGCGTAACTGACGATCACGATCGTCGTACACTCATGACGATCTTGGCCAAGTTCTACTGTCCTGACATCATTGAGAAAGACCGATACAATTTTGATGAAAGTGGGGATTACTACGCTCCACCTGATGGCGAGGTAAGTCATGTTAGCAATAAAGCTTCAATGCACTTCTTCTTTCCTCCAGTACGAGAGTTACCCAGAATTCATCAAGGCCCTTCCCTTGAACCCTCATCCGAATATTTTTGGCATCAACGCCAACGCGGATATCACCAAAGATCAATCGGAAACCAAACTGATGTTTGATAGCATTCTCCTTACTCAGGTTAGTTAGCACATTAATACAAGCATTGCTTATCAAACATGTATTTGATTTATTAATTGTTAGAGGAATACTGAGGTATGTGGAATAATGTGGCTTTAGTATACATGTACCTAGTGTTTAAATTTGCATGTAAAACTGTCTTAATGCATATCATTTCATTTTCAGTTTTCATTATTATATTTTATCATTTATTTACTGTACTGTTTTGGGAACATTAGATTGGGAGATTATTTTGGGCTTTAATGAGTCGTGGTGCAGTGTAGGGACACACCTTTCTTCTCTCCCTTTTGCATGTTGTAAAATCTTTCCTGAACTCTGTTTCCTATTATCTTATATTAGGGACAAGTACGTAGCTTCGTTGATTTTATTAGATGTGTTATATGCGTTAACCCTTTGTTCTTTGGATGTTTTTAACATGATTAAACTGAGAAGCATATTTTTTTTTCATCTCCGGTCAGATATTATAATTGATGAAACATTAATTTCTGTTCCAACAGGACAAAAATATGCTTCCATGTTACTACTCATGCATATAATTATAATATTTTGCTATTTGAGTTTTATGTTTTCTTCATTTTAATTTCCAAATTTGACGCAAAAAGTTTAGATTATAGAATTATAAAGATTTCCTTATATTTATATACAAATGACTAAATTTGACGTCAGAATTGGAATATTTTTTTTCTTTGTTGCTGTTTGTGTTTTGCATCTTTTAATTTGTGTTTTGCATTTTTTAATTTGTGTTTTGTGTTTCTTGTGTCTCTTGATGCATTTATTTCTGCACACAAAAGAAAAGAACTCGAGTGGTGAGCACTTGTTTTATTTACATAAACGGGGTTGGGGTCGTTACTAGTAGGCTATCATAACGCACGCTTCCATTGTTTCAAATCAGCACTTATTAATCCGATGATTTTTTGCTTTTTATCTCCTCGCAGAAACGGGTTGGTACACTTTTTATGTGTATATATAATTATATATATATATATATGTGTGATGTATAGTTTTAATTCATTTTTATTATTGTTTCTCAATTATATTTTTAAATTTCCTTATGTTTATGTGTTGATGCATTCTTCCAGGCGAAATCATCTTCTGGAGAAGGAAAGTCGACTGACGACATCGTTGATGGGGTTGCCGAGGATATTCTCAACCGCTTGCCCAAGAACTTTGACACAGAAATTGTTATGCGCAAATATCCGACCAAGTACGAACAGAGTATGAACACAGTGCTCATGCAGGAGATGGTCAGGTTCAACCGACTGCTCATCACCATAAGGACCAGCTTAGAAAATGTCCGTAAGGCTATCAAGGTCAGTTCAGGGTCATTGAGAGGTCAAGGTAAATTCAAATACATGCAAAGGTCATTCCATTCACTTAATTTATGTTAATTTATGTTATAGTTCAGTGTTAGGTGAGAAGTGGTTTTATGCATGAGTACCCAGTATGTTAAGACTCCGTTTCTGTGTTTGCCACTCACAGGGTTTGGTCGTGATGTCCTCTGAGCTGGAGGAGGTCGTGATGAGCATTCTGAAGACCAAGATTCCTGATCTGTGGATGAAGAAATCCTATCCCTCCCTGAAGCCTCTCGGCAGCTATGTCAATGACTTCCTGGGTCGGCTTCAGTTCCTTCAGGTAAAATTCACATAAAAAATAATTCATCTCTTATGAAAATATTGCATTTAATAAATGAAGGATTGGTTTGAGAACGAAGCGCCAGCCTCTTTCTGGGTTTCCGGCTTTTACTTCACGCAAGCCTTCTTGACGGGCGTCCAGCAGAACTACGCCAGAAAGTACACGATCCCTATCGATCTGCTCGGCTTTGATTACGAAGTCATGGATGACAAAGAATACAAGGAAGCTCCGGAAGATGGTGGGGATTTTTTGTGAGATCTTTATTGTAGTAATTTCTTTCCTGTAGGCGCTTACATTCACGGTCTGTTCGTTGACGGTGCCCGATGGGATCGTAAAATCAAGAAACTCAATGAATCACTACCGAAAGTTCTTTTTGACACCATGCCTACTGTGAGCATTAAAAGCCCACTCATCGATTGATCTTCATTGACTTTGTCTTCAGATTTGGTTGAAACCATGCAAGAGACAAGACATTAGTAAAAGCCTTACATACTTGGCACCCGTCTACAAGACCAGTGAGCGGCGTGGAGTCCTCTCAACAACTGGCCACTCAACAAATTTCGTAGTGGACATGATGGTCCCAAGCGACAAGCCAGAGAGTCACTGGGTCGCCCGTGGAGTGGCTCTGTTGTGTCAGCTTGATAGCTAAACTTGATGACTTAGCAACTATTGAGTTTGAAGTATCTGTGATA
Source organism: Capitella teleta (assembly GCA_000328365.1). Lineage (NCBI taxonomy): Eukaryota > Metazoa > Annelida > Polychaeta > Capitellidae > Capitella > Capitella teleta. The sequence continues at coordinate 383,796 of KB292506.1, forward strand.
ATGATAATAATTCATCCAAAGGTCCCACAACTTTTCAGTTATTCTATTTACGGTTATTCACATATTGATACTTGCAGGCACTTTGATGAAAATGGATTTTGTTTTGTTTTCTTCTTTTCAATCGATATTGATTAATATTATTGGTGCCTTGGGTTTTTTATCAACCTGTTCTCTGTGACATAAATTAAATATTCCGTCCATATATGTTCTCTTTTTTTTTTTTTGCACATGTTGATAATCCGAGTGTTGAATAAAATCTTTGAGAAAATTTATGTTTTCGTTGAAATGTCTGTATTCTGTATTTCTGCGGTTTGAGCGTGCAAACTTTTCAGACAGTTATTCTGACACTTTGACCTCGGTACATGTGGCTTTCTTAGGAGTTGAGTTCTTTTAACTCACCTGTTAATTTCAAATAACCATTTCTAGGATTTTTCTATTTTGAATGAGGATTAAAAAAAATATCTTGCTAATATATTCAAGTTACTCAAGAATTAGTTAATGTTGACTAATTAGACTAATTAGGGGCACCGGATAACGCAGTGGGTAAAACCGCTGACTACAATCCTATGCCGTCCGTGGGGGTCGAGGTCCCGGGTTCGAGACCCGATCAGGCCACGGGCGTTATGATTGTGAATTATAATTGTAATCCGTTATAATTGTAATTCTTCGGTGACTCTGCAGTGCTGCCCAACAGCGTAACAAGCCCGGGCGCTGTGTACTACTGTCTATGGTGGTATGCAAGATAAAGAACCCTTGGGATTTATTGATAAGAGTAGGGGGAAACCCCGGTCCCGGGCCTTCTGTTCTGGCGCCCGTATCATCCGATCGGATTGGGTGGAGCCGTAAAACCCCATTACTCACTCACTAGATGACTAAAGCAAGGCTGACCAAACACCTGACTAATTAAGAATCAACATGAAAGCAGAGATTAATATTGTCACAATGAAAAAGTATTTTTATTTACATCAGTATGAAACAAAATTACCCACACAAAACTTGTAGCCACAGCAACATGATTAAAAAAAAAAGAAATTCACATTCCAATGACATAAAAAAAAAATATTGTGAGTATTTTCCCAAAAGAAGTTGATCCGTGAATTGAAAAAGATTCGTGTAGCAGTAGCCGAAATTCAAAGTAGTCGTCATGTTTTAAATTGCGAAAAAAAAAAGAAAAAAGGAAAAAAAAAAAGAGCACAAGACCCAAGCTGCATGTAAAAATGACTTCAGTCGACTCCATGGGCGAATATCATTACAAGGCCAGGCTCCATGATCATTTCATCTGGCATATGCGCGTTCTCACAAGACATAACTACCACTGCTTGCTTACCTTAACAAAAAAGTGAAACAATAAGATTAGGTATGCCGCATGTCAAGCCAGGAATTTGCAGAAGTAAAAAAATGATATTTGCTATTGTCATTTGTAATTACGGGTAAGTTCACACAATAATCACGAGAGGGCAGCACTCACCTGGAATGCGTTTTGAGACGTAGTTTTCGTACTGGCGTCTGTTAATCTGCCTCGTTTCAAGGGTGCTGAGGCCGGGCGGCCACCTTCGCTCGTGAGCGTTCTCCATGAGGTCATTGAGGATATGCGAAGGACAGCCGCTCTCTATCAGTGCTCGCTTGATGACAGACTGCAGGACAGCATCAGGCGTGGAAATCATGCCGCCCCAGCGACTGACGCGGGCGGGAGACAGCGTGCCCACCCACCTGCATGGGCCAAAAACACACGTGAAAGGCGCGACAGGGAGAGCGGATGCACTCACCGAATTATCTCATCCTGGTCGTCTGAAGTCCCTTCTCTTCCCAGTCTACTTGATGAAACTGATGTGTTCATGCGCATGGCGCGCATGTATTCCTGAGGAAATCGTTCAAACGAAATTAAATCCAGTTAGTTAAGAGTGTGAAGGAGGAATCCCTAGGCAGAACCATAATCTGTTCACTCTGAACATTTAACAAAAATATTTGCACAAATAAATACGTGTATTGATGACTCAGAAAGAAGTCAGATTACAGATGCCGACTGGACTATTATTTGAAAATAGAAGAGGAGACTGACTTTGAGAAGTTGGATCTCCCTTCTGAGCTCTGCCGTTTGCACTTTGAGTTCAGCTCCTTCCGTTTGTAGATCTGATATCTTGGTCTGTTGCTGCTGCATCAGTGTGCGCAGTTCTCGCACACAGTTGTGCGTCTGCAGTTCATCTTTTGGCACAACAAGCCCACAACCCAACTCACAGTGCACTGGCATCTTTGGGTTGAACTCACATTCCTGTAAAGGAGACGAATGGAGGGAAGGATTCAAAAAGTGAGGGACTACCGCACCTGCAGGTGGTTAACTAGCACATCTAACTTGAGTACAGCTGTGCAGCCGAAGCTGACATTATCACAGCTGATTTCCAGCCGCGAGAGAAGATTCCTAAGGATGCGTGGCACTGGTTTGAGTTGATTTGGAGTGATGGCGCCCCTGTCAACGGGACACGTCGGCTGTCTAGTGAGCCACTCATTGATGCAGCCACCACAAAAGGCATGCTCGCAGTTTGGAGCCTGAAACAAGCAGAGAAAGTTCAAGTGAGGGGTCAAATGTCAATAGGTCACCTGTAGAGGTTCCTCTAGAACGCCACTGCAGATGGGGCAGACCAGCTCCTCATCAACCGTGGCGGAGAAGCGAGCAACCTCGTAGCCCATCACAGACAGGCAAACCCCTCTGAAACAACGTGAGAATTAATAATGATATTATTAATTTCTGGCGTTTCCATTTATGGTACTTTATTAAACAAGGCGTGATTAAAATTTAAAACATTCATCACAAGTTTTCTTAAAAATCTTCTTATGACACAGAAATACATGTATCTAAAGTGACCTTATAGAGATTGCAAGTGGAGATTTATTACATGATACAATAATAATAATAATAATAATAATAATAATAATAATAATAATAATAATAATAATAATAAATTTATTGCATGTCAAAAAATTGTGTTTTATTTTGTATGCAGAACAAAATAAAACACAATGGTCTAGCTAGAGTAGATAACAAAATAAATATAAATATAACCCAAGTGAAAGGGTCTGAACTCTGAGGTGAACTTTTGGAAGGAGTAAGAGCTCTGAGTCAACATTTGCAGACCAGAGGCGAGAAAGATGTTGACTTCTGAGTCTTTCACCAAATTCTTGCAAATGTGCAAATTGAATCTCATTCTTCTAGCAAAACATTATCAGAGCCAAGTCTAAGGTGCATCCAGGTTGAGTGAGTGCACATCGATAATTATCGTGATGTTTTTAAATTATCACCTAACCCAAGATCTGGGTTATTTCAATTTATTTGACTGCAAATACTGCCAGTCATCTTCTGATTTTCAAAGTTAAAGGGTATCCATCAATCTAAAAATGTTTGATTCAATTTGATAGATCTCTAGTAAATGAATTTGAACATAAATTGATCTATCACATTCTATAATGCGTGAAAGCATTCTTTGAGGATCCAAGATTCCACTACCCATGTCAAAGTCTACTGCAGGCAGGGTATAAGCCGTGAATTAATCACTATTTTGAGTGCTTGAAAAACAAAGTTCACGCTTCACCGGCTGCTAAAGCGACAGTTGAGTGATTTGTGATGCGTCACTTGAGTGGAACAAGACGATCCCCAAGGAATGCTAAAACTGGTAACAGCAAGGCATCTAATCTTAGTTATCAGTGACCATGTGTTAAATGAGCAAATCAAGTTAATCAATTGCAACAATGGCTTCAACACCTAAGGCAGATTTGCTAAATATATGTTCAAAATGCCTAATTAATCTTTCCAACACATTTAAATACAAAAACAATTTCCTGATGACATGATAAAGAGGATCTCTGTTCCATTTTCATAACAAATCAGATATTAATGAGAATATTATCATTATTGAGAATGCTCATTTGATAATTCAGTGCATCTCATTGTTCTCACTCATCTCAGTCGAACAAAGCTGTGCCACTGCTTTTTTACTTCTTATACTTGTATTACACAACCAACTTCGCTTCTATGCGGTTCACACATTTTCCTTGGTTATAGGACTCCCAAGGTGACACGTAAGAGCTCAGCGAGTTATGATCACAAGTGGTGCATCAACTTTGAAAGGAGCAACCACTTAGTCGATGAAAATACCATCTGCGTCCAACCAGGTACATGTTACCACTGCGCCCTGTGTCTCTTCCTTGAAAGCTAGTAAGCAAAGCAAGCACGGTTTTTACAAGTCAGACAAAACTGGACGGTGAGTGATTGATCATGACGTTCTAGTACGATTTCCCTGATGCAAATCTGAATTAAAATTAAAGTTAAATTTAATTTCATATTTCAATATGCGCATTCAATTATCTGTGCAGCTCAACATCATAACATGCGGCCTATCTTTCTTGCAGTTGCGCACATGATTTGGACCGAGTCTTCGCAAAGGAATACGTATACCTTATTTATTATTACTTTATTGTTATATTTATTATCCTTTTTGCGGGTTTAATTAATGCACTTTCGACATGATGGCACTGGCTCATATTGTTTTTTCTTGTAGCATAAATATACCATCTAACGTCTGGAGGGGTTAAACACAAGGATTTGTCGGATAATATGTCTATATTTATCATGCGATTGGGTGAGTGTGGAGCCTCGCAGTCAGTATGAGTATATGACTATATCATATACAGGTACACAGACCTCACCTGATTTATCTGTGCTTATCCCCACAGATTTAGATTATTATTATGGCTACAGAATGCATTATGATGATAAATAATAATTATTATGATTATCATTATCATTATCATGATTATGCAGTTAGACTTTGGAGTGACATTTATGATTTAACATTAGGCTGATTAGCGAAGTTCCAAGAAATTAAAAATGAGCAAAGGGGATTTCTCGCTGTCGGATCAATTAAACGTGAAAAATATTCACCTTGAATTAAAAACTATTGCACTTGTGAAAGCTCCGCGATGTCACGCACAGAGTGAATCATACGGTACTTCGGGTTTGAAAGATTTGTTTTGCCTTCTGCACTTCCTGTACCACGACGCATGCGCACTCCTTGTCTGTCTTTCTCTCGCATGGCGCCACTGTTCTTTGTGAACATACGTTATGAATACCTTGAGTTCCGTGAAAATGCGTTATGATATTTCGACTACCATAGTATTACTGAAACGCGTTCATAATTATATTTATTATACCTGCGTGTTTACAGGAAACACAAGCACGCAACAGTTTCAATCGCACTATTTGTTGTTATTTTGTGCGTTCACATTAGCGGATGCGTTTATTAATATTTATAATGCTTTATTCATGCACTGGCGGCACACACATACGAATCATAATAGTAAAAAAAAAAAAAAAAAAAAAAAAAAAAAACCATTATGAAGACTGAGCTGAAAACGAAGCTCAAGCAAACTTAAAACATGCATTAATCAATACAGATCAATGTCAAGAGCATTTCAGGTTCAGTTGTAAACCCCACCACATCAAGCACTCGCTCTCGCACTTTTAAGAGCTCTGTAGCTAGGTCTGCAATTGGTAGCAGTTCATCCGCTAATTAATAGAAAAAACATCAAGAATGGGTTTCAGCGATTTCTTAATATCATCAATTTCCTCGATCAATCGGATGCGGGTGGGAAGAGCGTTCCATAGTCTAGGAGCAGCGATGGAAAAACATTGATTATAGAGAAAGGCAGATGTAGTGAATGGCACGTCTAGAATATTCGTGGTATATGATCGGAGGGACTGTTGCGATCTCCATTGGCACAGGGGCCGCAAATAAGATGGACCAATGCTGTGAACGGATTTGAATGCAGTTAACAAGACTTTGAATTGAACCCTCTTTTCAACCGGTAACCAGTGTAATTCTTTTAGAACAAGGGTTATATGCTGGAATCTCTGCGTGCCAGTAACAAAGCGTGCAGCCGAATTCTGAACGCTCTACAGTCTTCTAAGAACTCGGGCTGGGGCTCCAAGTAGGAGGGCATGACAGTAGTCCACCCGACTTGTGATGAAGGCATGTACGAGTGTCTCGAGGGATTTCTTGTCCAGAAAGCGTCTGATTCGGCTGAGAGATTTGAGTTGAGCAAAGGATGCTCGTACAGCGTTTGTTATACATGCGCATCAAAGGACATGTCGTGGGTCATGGTGACACCGAGGTTCTTCACAGCTGATCGAGTTGCTTGGTTGAATTTGCTCGTCTCCAATCGACAGGAGGCGTTGGATGTTGTCATTCTCTGCAAGATTTTTCTTGGCGATTAGAATACATTCCGTCTTGGCACAGTTCATTTCAAGTCAAAAATGACCCATCCATTTCTGGATATCGTCGAGGCATGCGTACTTTCAATTTAATTAGTCGCTCAGATAAGCGATGTTCAGAGGCAGAACAAACGACGGGAGAAACATTAACAGAACCTGTTTTTAAAACATTCAATTTACTATATGTTTTATTTGTTTTTCCATTTTATTTTGATTTACTAAAAGTTGTGGACTTAACATTTGACAAATGCGTTTTAGAGTACTTGGTGGATTTTACGCGATATAAAAAATACAATTGTGATGCTCCACGGCAAAACCCCGGATATGGCGCTCAGCGCACAACAGCGCTAGAGGGGATTTTTATAGCTTGAGGACAATTTCAACGGTTTTGAGTTTTTTTACTTATTTGATGCAAAATTCGTTTATCTACGTGATGGTGTGAAAATAATTACTCTGAACTTGTTATAAATGCTATAATTATTGTTTTTATTGAGGTACCCCTAAGAACAATAGTCCAGTTAATCAAGAGTAATGACCATTTAATCATCATTTTCTATCGATCGCCGCTCCGCCATTTCTCGTTGCACTGAAATGACCCAGATATCAGCGTAAAGAGTGGCCTCTCTAGTTTCTTAAAATAGTAACATGAACTGGATTCAAACGAAATCTAACGAATCACAAGGCGATAAACGAGACCACCCTTCTGGGTCAAACTTGCCCACGTGACGCATAGCCAGGCCGTGATTGGTTGATAAACCAGGTCGTGACCTTTGACGCGACCTACTTCCGTTTTTTCGTCTGACAAGATGGACGCTTCTCACGCTGATATCGCTCGTTTGCTGAATTCTACTGAAAATGACCGCCTTAAAGGCCTCGATATGCTACTATTATACAATGAAAAGGACGGTGATCACGGTGATCACGCTACGGCGTCTCTCTCCGACCCGGATTCGACGTCACGTAGGTTGCACAATCTTTCTCTGACTGTTCTAATATGCCTTTTTCGATAGATTCTCATCCGAAA
>KB292506.1:421554-432685 GCA_000328365.1 Capitella teleta
GCTTCCGAGAATGTCGGAAAATTACCCGAAATATGATCAATATTTGTGAAATTCGGGCACCTCAATCAAAGAAGAATGTTTACTCACCGGCTGCGATCATTTTCACGCAATTTGGTACTTCCAAGCAGCAGATAGCCTCCTTTTCATCTCCAAGCGTTTCCGATTCACACATTCCACAACGACACCAAGTGTTTACCGAAGCGAGGCGATTTTCGGTCGCCTCTTCAGCGGTTGATTCCTCCTCAGAAGCTGTCGTTGAATGATTTTCATCTGACGTTTCAGATTCAACAATCCTTATTGGTTGATGGGCGTACTCTCGTGGGAGGCGATCATGTACCATTCCAACTAATATTTCACATTCTTCATCACTGCCAGCCGAAAACGAAACGTCCGCCATTATCGCGAATTCAGATTTGCGCAAGGCATCATGGGATATCGGTCTCCTGACGTCACAGGATGGGTGGGAATGGATTCTTCCAGGATCGCAAGGGGAGGTCGCTTTTATGCCTATTTAATGATGTTCATATGCGCTCTACTTATTAATTAATGGCAGTATTGCATGGAAAAATGGCTAAACTAATAATAAAAACCCCTAATAAGCCCTTCCCGTTATTTGGCTTTAAACGATCTTGATTCTTAATCTAAGATTCTGATGTTAAGCATGTACTTACAGCGGTCCACGCCATTTATTACATCATGTTTCTATAATATCGTTCTGTCTCGTTTAAATTGGTATTGATTAAGAGAGATTGTCGGTTCTCAAGCCCGTAGCTTTATGATAATCACCTTAATCCGTGTCGAGTGCATACATATTCACTTAGATGCGCGTAAGTGCCGGATAACAGTATCTGCCGCAATGGGGCATCTGAAACTATTCAGCTTAATTGTGACAATTGCAGTTCTCGTATTATTCACCAAGATATGCAAATTTACGTGAGTGGATTATTGTAATTTGATGCGCATCATATAATTTTTGATGTAAGTGTTTTATAGTTTATTCCATTTCGTTGTTAGTGCAACAGGAATATCCCATCTGGGCAATTCATGGGAATGTGCACTCACATTAAATTGTCGCTCGAATCACCTGTTTACGACTGAAATAATATTAGTAAAATACACCGCAAATCTACCGGTATCCTTTGAGCTGTGCTATCATAATTGCAGCTCCAGACTTGGGCTGCACAAAACAATTTACCAACTGAATACTCCCTGTACGTTTATGAATTTTATCTTGAAATTTACAACCTGCAAGAACACTTCACTATAGCTAATTGCGCATGCTGTTGTATACCTATTTGGATCCCAAATATTACAAAATTTATAATTCAATCATGCAATCTATCTAGGATTTACGAGGAGTTATGCTATTACCCGGAATGGCACCGTGTTTATTTCGATCGTGAGTACATGTAATTCGATATCGAATGTTAGTTTCATTTGGATTTAATTTCTCTCTTGTCGCAGGTTGGGAATGGTGACAATGGAACAATTTACACGATGTTACACGACACAGTCATGATACTTGCATACCCAGACAGCTGTACATTCATTAATCAGTAGAAACTAATTGATGATCAAGGTGCATCGACTGAAGAACAGTTTAAGAACCCGCAAACATAAATAAAAAGCACATATTAAATAAGCCACAAGATTCTAACCGTTCTACTGTGATTCATTGTATTATATAAAAAGAGCCCGTATATCACGTGTCAGGGATTACCTATTGTAATAAAACAAGCTTTTTTTTTATTATAATGGCGTAAACCGGTTAGACGACACAGTAAAAAAAAAAAAGTGATTGTGGAAACACACCCAACAAGCAAAGACTCACGTTTTGAACTCAAGAGAACAGAAAGGTGACTGCTTGGCTTTGATGCACTATTAACACATTCACCGCCAAACACGGAGATTGCCGTGTTTTGCACTTTTTGCTATATACGGGTGCTATAACCTCTTGCGCATCATCTCTGAAAATATCAAAGAGTTTGACCGTGTGCATCTATGATTATATCATGATTTTACGGATATGTGTTCCTAAACCAATCATTAATCCTTGTACTTCTGAAGTTTATATAGCAGTTACCAATTGATTTGTGGTAGACCGCTGCCGAAAGCATGCAGCGAAGCGATCACGACTCGGGGTGAAGCAGTGAAGCGATTAGTTTTCACAGCAATTGGGCAATGCGGGTGTTCAGCTTGAATACTAGTGTACTGGTAAATGTATAATTATGTGATGAGTTATTGAAGAAATAATAAGATATATATGTACGATGTATATCCCTCGTATACATGTATATAGAAAGAAAAGGCAGATACACATTTCATCACAAGCATCGCTTCCGCAACATATGGATTTCTAGCACATATTTATACATGTGCATACATGTCTAGCAATGAAAGACCATGCATGTTTATTGAGTTTCCAACTACGATCTACATAGTAGTGAGTGAGTCGCTAAAATGTAACAGAGTATACATCGTTGAAGCGTGGCACCGGACGTGGCACGTGTATACGCATGGCGTGCTATCTTTGTTCCGTGTTCATTATGATATTCTCATTCTCAAACTAATTTTTTGATGTTGAATAGATCTAAATGCAATAAACCACACGTAATCGTGAAGCGGAAACAATTCCTAATCTTTATTTTGTCATTGTTGACTATATACATGTACAGAGGTGTAGCATCATTCTCTTTGCACTTTGCAAGAGAATACAGGTGTACGTACCCTGATTTTCCTTTCAAATACAATTATAATAATACACGTGTGCCTCCGTCTTTGGTTTAGGCACACTGATCAATAAATAAATTATCAAGTTATTCCAACTGACTATTCCTAATTCGGCATACTTTTATGCCACACATCAAAGCATTGTTTTTAAGGCATCTCTCTAACAACAGTGCGGGTTTGTGATGCAAAAAGGACTTGAGAAAACGAGCTTATTAGCGACTGAAAGCCAAGTTAGCGCCGACTCAAACTCTCGACTTTATAACTGTCATTTTCATTCTTTGATCTGCTAATTACCGGAGTCGTTATCGTGCTGTAATAGTTTTGCCTACACAACGTAATCTCTATAATCACAATGCGTGTTATGCTGGTCATACTGGTAGCTGAGACAAAACTGCGATTTTCTCAGCTTTTTGCTTGCGAAGGTGTGGTTTTCACCAAAGTGTGTGTTGTTCAGAGCTGTATTTCAGTACATGTAATTGCATGTATGATGTTGAATCTTATATGGTTAGATTCACAAAAGACCGATCTATTCAAATATGTTAAATATGTAGAAATGCGTGCGTTCATATAGAAATTACAGAGCGGTAAAGTCAAGGCTTTTTGAGTAAAATACGTGGCGGTATAGGGGTATCGTCCCGAAAATGCCTTGGCGGTGAATGTGTTAACGATGATGGCCCTCATCATGCTGAAAACAATGGATTTGTAACGCCTGTCAATTGAGCTCAATATACATTTGAGTTGGATGGAGAGTGAGTACTAAAACACAGCGACAGTCGGATGGATTGCTCTTGCCCACTTCTCATCCATTATGATTTGAACAATGTGCTGCCTCGCGAGTTTTCCCTCCAATGAAAGCCGATACTTCTTGGTGGATCTTGTCGACTCATGCAAAGAGGCCGGAGCAAGGGTCCTATTTCAAAGATCTGACATGTTAACGGCGTATGTCGGTTTCGAAGAAACGATGGCAGACAGACAAGCCCGTACCGTCATCCCCTGAATACATCATTTGTCTCCATTCAAAGCTGTTGTCAAAGAGCAACTTCGACTTCCGGTTGAGAGGCACCGAATTGTTCAGTCGGTTGACCTGCTGACTGCAATCCTATGCTGACTGTGGGGGTCGAGGTCCTGGGTTCTAGACCCGATCAGGCCACGGGCGTTATGATTGTGAATTACAATTGTGATTCTTCCGTGACTCTGCAGTGCTGCCCAACTGCGTAACAAGGCCGGGCGCTGTGTACTACTGTCTATGGTGGTATGCAGAATAAAAAAACCCTTGAGATTTATCGATAAGAGTAGGGGCAAACCCCGATCTCAGGCCTTCTGTTCTGGCGCCCGTATCATCCGATTGGTTTGGGTGGAGTCGTAAAACCCCATCACGCATCCCGCATCACGCGGTCACAGGTGTATCTGAGGTGGCATGCGAAGACAACACCGAGGCCAGAATTGCAGAACGATTTTCCTGCCAAGCCGCGTCGGCTCCCAATTTTCTCTTCTCCCATTTGTGGCATTCTTAACCAGTGTTGTGTCTTACATTTTCCAGCTACATTTTCCAGAAGATCTGCTACTGATGATTAAAATGAAGTTTTGCCATACGGTGTACTATAGTAAATCGACAATACTTACACTGCTTGGAAGGAGCCGTGTGTTCACTGAACCCTGGCTGAGAGATACTGTGTGGCTCATGAACAATTGCAGACGCTATCATTTCTAATTCATCGTGTGCTGCATTTAGCAACACTCGCATCTCTTCTTGTTGAGAAGTGAGGGGAAAAATTAGTTTGCTTAAAACACCATAATTATGAGAGATGCACAAAATGTGAGGCAGCATCATTCTAGTGTGCTGCCTCACATGCCTGAGGATGTAATAATTATTAAAGCGTTTTTGAAAAATTATCTATATGTGCGCAAAGTTAAATCCATTGTAAATACATTCAATTCCAGAGTCCCGAGGATGCAATAATTATTAAAGCGTTCTGACGATGCATAATTAATCAAGCGTCCTGGAGATGCAATAATTATCAAAGCGTCCCGAGGATGCAATAATTAATAAAGCGTCCTGAGGATGCAATAATTAATCAAGCATTCTGAGGATGCAATAATTAATCAAGTGTCTTGACGATGCAATAATTAATCAAGGGACTCACCGACAAATCCGACGGTCATTGCCATTCCTTGAAACTACCACTCGATGGATTGTGCAACCACGTTGTTTGAGAACGGAACACCAAGCAATGCAGCAGCGTTCACCAGATGTACTATGACCATGATTAGGTCCAAGTAATTACCCATTTTCTTTGTCAGTACACCGCTAAGGATTGCTCCGAAAATTGCCCCAACGCTCGCCATGGAATTGGCAATGCTTAACTCCGTATACGTCATGTCCAACTTCAAGCTGAGGTCATGCAACACTGGAGGCAGGATCACGATGGCAATGCCCTGTATGGATGAAGTCTACATGTATATCGGTTAAGATAAGGTTTGCGATAATCACGAGTATGACTTCGCTGATGCTGATGGTCACCGTCTTGATGATTTTCCACGAATATTTTACATGTTTGATATCTTCCTCTGACTCTGATAAAAGTAAACGACTATCCTCACTTTATAATATTTTTAGGGTTGAATCGACCTCCATGGTGAACCTGAAGATGAAAAACGTTTTAAATCAGTTAACTGATTAAGTGTATTGATGCACTTCATATAGGACTTCAATCGTATGTGAAAAAATGTTAACAAGTAATAAGTGAGCTATGGCGACGATGCCAGAAGGACAATCGAATAAAGGGTGACCACTTTACCATGCAACAAGGCATGGAATTACATAGAATTATTCCATATGCCAATGAGTCTGATTAGTTTGGATTTTTGCAATTAACTAAAAATAATTTAATTTCAAAACGACGCAAGACAAAGACAAGACATATTGGCGTAAGAACAAACAAAGTGCGAAGTAACAAGAACTGAATGAACGCGAATAACTAACTATTGGCGAAAGAAACGCGGACCTAAACAACAAGCCGAGTCACGTCACTGACAGACGACACCGAAGAACGTGAAGACAAAATAATAAAAAAAAAATAAAAAATTAAAAATAAATAAAAAAATTAAGAAGAAGCAGAAGCGGATTTATAAGGCAACAAAGCCGAATCCTGTCACCGATAGACGACAATGATGCGATTAAAGAAATAACTAAAGACAGTACTCTAACAGATTTATTTATAGCTTTTCGACGAAAGAAACGCAGATCTATAAATTATAGACAGCCGAATCACGTCACTGACAGACGACAGCGATTTGATCAAAAAAACAACTAACGAAGAAATGCGACTAATTATTCAACAAAAGAAACGCGAACCTAGACAACAGAGTTTAACACAGACGACCAACAGACGACTCGACGTTAACGTCAACGACTGGGCTGTGTGAACGCCAGCCGTTATTATTTATCGGAGTGTTCACAATGCTACCGCATATATATACGATCGCACCATGTTATGGGCGATAATAGGGAGCTCTATTTCGCTCAATTTTGCTCTATTTCGTTGTTTCGTCGGACCCGCTGCAGTGTAGCAGTGTCCAGGCATATTGACATGAATTTGACTATTCTGATTGGAAGAAACTTCAAGGAAGTTGGTCTGTCCAATCAAGAATCGAAAAAGTGTGTCCGAAGTGACATCATAGGTTGGCGTCCGCAGACGCCAACCAATAACTATACCTGAGTTAAACTTACGTTAATGTTTAAAGCTTCAATATTTTCTTGTCAATTACTCGTATTCTTAGTTCAACACCGCTGATACCTGTGAGGCTGTGACCTTATGAGTTCGGGTTTTAATTTCAACGATTTAATTAAATTTTTTATCGTACACGGTCGCTTATGTCGAGCATGTGCCATGGCATGTAAGGATGAGAATACTCAATTACCATATAGCAAAATTAAGGAGCTTGAAAGACACAAATGTCTTGGATTACATGTAGCTGGGGTATACATATAGTTATTGCAATACACAAAGAATTGCAAAGAATTGCATTCAATACGATTGGGATGCGTACATAGCTATCAAGGGATTTTTGGGGGGGGCCATTCCAAAAAAAAAAAAAAAAAAAAAAAAAAAAAAAAAAAACCAACAAAAACCACACATAATTATGAACTATTTTTCTTATTAAATATAAAAGTTTATTGATAAATCATAATACCCAATAACTGTTACACACCACAGTAATAAGACAAAATCGATCGCCTTGACACTTCTTGGACATCCAAATGTTCACTCCCCTGGGATTTTCTTATGTCAAGGTTGGATTAGTCAAATATATGATACAAATAGGATGAGCAGATAATAGCGCCATCTACCACGCCCTATGCCCTGATAACGCAACGTCAAAACCTCGCCCAGACCCCAGTATCACAATCATCGCCGGATGATAAGCCGTCTGACTGCTGGATAAGCAACGATCATGCATTGTCTCCGAAGCCAGGCCATGATATGGTGCCACCCCGCCTTGGACCATACCCCCTTTGGAGCATTACCTTGATCACCATATGGTACCAGAGCAGATTCCGCAGTTGACGCTAGAAAACTATCCTTACGTCGCCACTCCTCAATGCCAAAAGCATCGACGCCGTGCTCCTATGCCATATTACCTATAATGCCGAATCACTATAACAGTATGACCAATGTTTCATTAATACATGTACCATGAGCCGAAAAAGCCATAAAGCATGTTTATCCAGATGCCTTTCAAAAAGGGCATTTGATGCACTACTCTCATGTGCATATTTTTATTGTTATTCACTGTTAGTTTCATTATTACCATGAGCCGAAGCTAATAGATTTAGTTTATTGCGACATAATCATAAACTAACGTTCTCTATAAGCTAGCATAACTTACACGTTAAAGTGTTTTGACGCAAACGCTTTAATAGCCATGCAATTAGCATGTCTTCTCTGTCTGACTAACTGTTACTGCTGGTGTATGGGTCACGGAAGCGATTGTACTCTCATACGAAGTCGATCATCACTGAATGTTACTCCTCATGTCACCAACTTTGTGAACTACAGTAAAACCCCCCTAACTCGAAAACGGATAACTCGAAGACCCCTCTTCGTCGAAGTGTTTTCAAAGTCGCGACGACTCCTTTATACTTTAGCATTACAGATTGCTCGGATTCCTCGAACCCCGCTTCGTCGAAAAACCCTGTTCCTCGAACATATTTCTCGGTCCCTTGAGCAAAATCGAATCGTATTCGTCGAAGTGTTTTGGTTTTTTTTTTAGATCAAAGAACCTTTCGTTAATTGTAATTAACGCAACTCTGTTTACTGTTTTGGACAATCGTTTACAAACAGAGTTCGACTCGCTTGTCACCTCTCGCATTGTTCAGAAGTCAGCGTCTCCGTCTCCGTCTTTTCATTGCGCAATCGACCGCATCGTGTCGATTAAAGCAGCCGCCATGTTCAAAGGTTCGTGCACTTAGCAGCAAGCGTTCTTTTGTTCACGATGCTTGGTTAACAATAGAAGAGAGAGCATGTAGTGGATTTTCGATCGGAGTAAAACATATGAAGGCCTCTTTGATGAAGACGATTACAGGTGTTGAATAGGCGGGAAACATCAATAATAAACAAACTCTGCCCATCAGTATAAAACCCAATCATTCGTCACAACAAATTAATCATTCTGTCGACGAATCTCTGCGAGACATCTCTGCAATAATAGCGACTAAACGAAAGATCACGTGTGTAACCCTGGAGACCAAGTTCCGGCGATCAGCGAAGCTGAAGCTAGAGGGAAGAAAAAGGCCATCGCCGATAAGTTTGGATTCCCACCAAGCACCCTGTCAAATTGGATCAAAAATTCTGAGAAGGTTCAAGCGCATTACAGAGAGAGTGGAGGTGACAGGAAGCGAACGAGGTTGTGTGAATACCCGGACATGGAAGGGGCGTTGATGCTGTGGTTCAAGGCGGCAAGAACAAAGAATATCCCCCCCTCTCTGGGCCGATTTTGTATAATTTGTAGTAAACAACACAAGCAAATCTTTTTAGTTTTTTTTTTCTTTTTTTCATGTGTTGGTAGCTTTAAAGTGTTCATGGGTAGGTCATTACGCTATCATAACGTAATTTGCGATCAATACGCTATCATAACGTCATCTCTTAGATCATAACGTTACCAAAATGTTGAGAATTCGAAAACCCCGATTCGTCGAAAACCCTCTTCGTCGAAGTTTTTTCGCTGGTCCCTTCAAATTCGAGTTAGCGGGGTTTCACTGTATTCTTTATCATAAGTCCGGAACTATACCCGAGAAGGCAGCACTCTTCCAACGGATCTATTGACGCGAAGAAGTAACTGTGGTCCGCCTCAGGTTCATTAAGCTGTGACCTCCCATAATGCAGTCTAATCAAGCCTCCGCGAGTCCTCTCTTCACACGATCACGATGGCGCCCTCCGTGTGATAGAAGAAGCGACTGTTTCCACGAAGTGAGTCAAGTGACCCTCACCACCCTCTGCCTGGTTGATATACATATCCACCCTTACACGCCACCTCCCAGGAGGACCTTTCACCCCTCCCATCAAGAACCATCGTTACATTGTTTCTTCTGATTCGTCATGTCAGTGTTTTGTGCTCCTTTGATCCGCAAACATTCAGTTTGTATTGACTTACTTATTTCATTTGAAAACTTTATTATCATTTGTTTATGTTTACCTTAGTAATGTATTTTGGATCGATTAATGTTAATTTACTTATGTATTATATATATATCACTCTTTTTCAAAATGATTCGCATTCTTTTGAAATGTTAGTGTTGATCTTTTTAAATAATGTTTGATTGTTTTGACATGTGTTCTGATTTATTACGTGTATTTTAATGAATTTATTTGATGTATTTACATTTATACTATGTTTGTGCCCTTATAATCCACCGTGCCTGCATACTAAAGAGCATGCCTCTCCCATATATGTATCCTGTAGATTTTGTTAATTGAACCCAAAATCTTAAAATAGTGAGGTGTTGTGACTACCCATGCATGTCTACATAGATTACACTATAGCAGTTCTCTCGTTCTCCTTTCCTCCATGCTTCATTCTTGCCATCAAGTGCTCCCTTTGTACTCAAACATTGAACTCTCTAGAATCACTATCTACGCTGACTTTTCAGGTGAGACCTGCCACATTCTCCAAAAGTTATGTTTCTATATAACCAGAGGAAATTCTGAGCTCGAATTTCCTCTCCAACTAACTCATTAACTGCCAATCACCTTTAGCTGTACGTGAGGAAGTTCTCCTCAGAGTAACCTGTACCTGACACAGTTTGCTCTTTTCCCAATGGTTAAGTTTTGCATGTGACTTACCCACGAGATCCCGTTTGATGAATATTAATATATCCCTGTCGGCTCTTTATAAACCCGACCAAACCAACACCCCTAGCCACTTTTCCTTCCACTACTGCCTTCTTCCAACCACTTTTCATTTGGATCTTCTAGTCTGTGTGCTTCACTCCCCAAGTTCAGACGAGGCCAGAACCGGCAACACGCACGGCACAACATATACACTTTATATATATGAGATGATACATTGCTGCACATGAGATTCGCTCTTATTTGTCCCCCGGAGTTGACCTCTCCGTGCTTCGTCCCAGGCAAGGCTCTTCACAACTCCGCCTCTAGTGCCGCCCGATTGCCGCACCAACGCAATTCCGGAAGCCCTGCTCAGCCGACGACCGACATAACATCCGCAATCGCCAGACATCCGACTGCTTTTTCGTTGACGCTAAAAAGCTCAACGTGGGGCCTTTGAAGATCAAGTGCTGACTGATGTTGCTCGACGATAGGAAACCACGAATGACCTTTGGGCTGTCTCAAGGACAATGCAAATTCAATATTCCAGAGACGTGCGTAACGATCGAAAACAATCAAATTAATGTAATACTTGAATAAATACGAGGACTGTTCTTGGTCGAACATAGAACGAGCAGAGAGTGCTACTACGTATGCACTCAAAAGATCACACGTGGATTGTTATTTCCCTGGCATAACGAGGTTTTGATTGAACCACTCCATTTCTACCAATATCACTGCCAAAGCATAAATAATTATATTATCAATTATGCTCTATTACGATTGGATTAGCTTAATTTCGATCGCAAGAGAAGATACATGTACTATGTAGTACATGTATGCTGATCGGGAATCATTACGCAACCGCATGAATCATAACGCATTTACGAGATCGAATGCCATACCATGGCATTAAACTAGCAAGGATGCTAGAATAGCTGCACTGGATGACCTCAATGCTCAGTTTCACAAATGTAAAATGTTACGTCTACTATATCTGGTGTACGGTATTCGATATCCGCTATCCAATATCCGGTAATTTGAGATCCCAGATAAAGAGGATAGCAGACGAA
>KB292506.1:434062-473415 GCA_000328365.1 Capitella teleta
ATAAACAAGAAACAAAGAATACACATGTAGCTATCAGTTCAATTTGTAACAGTTAATTAGTCTAATTTGGGGGAATTTGTTTGGCGATCCAGTGTCTTTTACGCATTTACCTCATGAGAATTAAACCATTTATCTAGTGAAGATTTTTTCGAGCATTTATCTGGAGAGCGTTTAAAGTAAGCATTTGTCCAGTGAGGATTATTGTGTTGTGTAGGCATTTGTATGGATCGCCATTCCATGTAGACCTACTAGGGGTATCCTGAAAAGCCGCATTATGTACGCCTTCATGTGTATGTACATGCACTTATTATGATTCTGAAGGGCAGGCCTTAATAATAAAGGGATGGGGAACTGAATTTTAAGTGATGTTCTATTGACTCATAGCACCAATTGATAGCATTCCGTGCCAAGAACACCCTGCCTGGATGCAAGCGTAAGAAAATAATGCATTTCGTGGGCTTTTATGTGTCCAATGTGTGGGCATTCGTCTGGTGCTCCTTTGTAATCCGTGAGGGCATTTGTCCAATGATAACTAATTCTGTGGGTATTTTTTATGTTGGAATTTTCCCCGGGTCAGCGTTTGACCAGTGGGCATGGCATGTACTTATTACTAGTATTTGATAGCTTATCATTGAGTCTAAATTTCGGACAACCTGTATTACGTTCCAAGCACGCATGTAATTATTTATATCGCATGATCATTCACATTCTCGTTCGTGATGCAATGTAATTATATAAAATTGTGTTTAGACATTTTGAACTTTAGTCGTAAATTTCTTTACTCACACTTTATAATGATTGTATGTTTCTTCTCTTAATCAATTTACTTAAAAAGGTTTCCCACGCTGATAAAACAAGTCAAAATATAAAGCATAAGTACCCCTCACGCCAATTTCTTCTCCGGTCTAGTGATTCAGAATGCAGTCAACACACACTCAATCCGCCCATAGCGACACTTCTTGGTGTGTGGTTGGGAGTATTTTTCTTGTCGCCCTATATATAGCTAATAATGCCACAACTTCAAAGGGATTTCGTAAAAGATCCCGCTGATGAGATTACGTGAAATTCGGAATTATGAATAATTAATTACCTTGTGGACGATGGAAGGGACAAGGGTATTTAAATATTTATGCAGCGTAATCATAATCCGAACAAAGAGTAAGATGATTGTTCATAATAATAATGGTAATGTGGATGTTTGCCCAATACGATTTATGGAAGAAATAATTAAACATGTGTCTGAAGAGAAACACTTGTGCAATGGTTTAGGTAATTGTTTCGAAATTATCAAACGAAATTATAGTAAAACCTCGATGTGTCGAAGTTTGTGGGGTTAGCTCAAATGCTTCGACTTAGGGATACTTCGACGGATAGATCGAGACCGTTATGATATAACGGTTATGATTTCAGACCGTTTTCTGACGTTATGAGTGACGATATGCGTCATGCACTTATAAACTATTAGAGGCTATGGATTTATGAATGATATTTTTAATTAACAAATATAAATCCAAAAGTAATGTCAAAAGTTAAATAACCTTGGATTGTGAAAAAAGAAAAAAAAAAAAAAAAAAAGAAAAAAAAAAGAAGAGACTTCACGGAAGTTTGTTGTAACTTTCAAGTTCTCAAGTGTCTTCTCGTCGAACTTGCGTTTTGTAGCCATAGCGATGCTGCATGATGAACTAATGATGCTGAAGACAATAATTCATTGCACTCTTTCTTGTGTGACAATAATTATTTGAATGTCCAAATATGGTCATAATATAATTTAGCCTATATCTTGCTTCAAGATGGTTAATTTTGAAATCAAATTACATCAAAATGTAGATATTATATAGGCCAGCATTATTATAATTAACATATTTGGTGTCAGATCAGTATTTCACAAGGTATATGAAATTAAAGCAGGGTGATCTCAGGTAAAGTGCATTGCGAGGGATGCAAATTGAATGCTCCCATATCAATTAGATGTGTACGAAAGTTCTAACGAAACATCCAGAAAGCATAGTTTTGTTCGCAATGCAAGCTCGAGTTTGATCATTGAGGTTGTTTTTGTATATGCATTATTCTTTGTGTGATGGGTCCAATAACCAGGGGAAGTTTAAAAAAGCCACAATCATGACAAGGATCTTAACTATAATCTTGTCTATGTTGTATTTATAAATACATATGCAGAAATGAAACTATGTATGAATAAGGTGTAAATTTGTATAAAGTCATCCTGTGCCGATCAATTTAATGAAACAAATAGAATAAAAGTACAAATCCCGAAGACCGAAAAGAAAGCAGTCCCTCTTCCTTCACAAATCCCTCGAGGCAAAATAGAATATGAAAGGAGCTAGTGCAATTCTGCGTGAGACCGTGCATTTCTTTCTTTGGATAATCGCGAGTAATACACTATTGTAACTTGTGTAAACTCCTGCTGTTAACTTAATTCAGGAAGTTCGTGGTTACGACAATCACAGCACGCAGTCACGTGGTGTCGCATTCTCCGACCTTCGAAGCCTGGGAACCGATGAAGCCCCTTCAATGTAATGCATCGTTTGACGATTGCACTTAATTCACGGTGCATGAAGCGTGATTCCGCATCTCACGAAGTGAAAGAAAGTGTGATTTTGAGCGGCAGGGGGCTGGGCTATCAAATAGAGATTGAGGTCCTCAGAAATTATGACAGTCGTTCCAGTGTACTTATGAAATTATGAATATACGAAGGAAAATTTTTTATCATCTTGCGTACATGTAGTACTACCTAGAACTTGAGACATGCAGGGCGGAACGGTCGGAATTTTATGAATCATTGAAGCAAGTGAAGTGACGAAGGCGGTCTAGAAAGGAGCCCGACTACCGTGGAATAAATGAAATGATATACACCAATAAGCATCGCAGTATAAATCGAACCCCTGGTTGGTGATGAGTCTAACCTGGTCTGATTTCCTACGCGACTGAAGGGGGCAGGTCTAATTCATAGCTTGAGGATCTTTAGTCTAAGGTGCGACTGTTGAGTTGACATCCTTAAGGAAAAATTACGGTGGAAGTACGCTTAACTTAAGGTGGGCTACATTGTGAATTCTTTCAGTCTCAATGTTTTGCTTCGACGATAGCGGTGTGCATTATTTTCGCTGAGATCAAAAGCACTGCGGAAGCGCTGTGTGGTTGGCTTAAAAAGTTAAAAGAAGTTTGGATGAATTCTTTGTCCGTCGAACCTTTACCTTACAGGTAAGATGACGCGTGATTACATAACGATGACATAATGGAGTCTGGTTGTTAAGTCGTGATCGAGCATTGTGTGGGCTTTGATTGACTCATTTCATTAAGAAGCTGTCTGACGCCGAGAAAGGCACAATTCAAGCCCTCCATACTTCTCGCTGAACTATTGTGCTCTCAGGATTATAGTTACAAGTGACCTATATTTGCTGCAAATTATTGATCATACAGGTATTTGCGTGAGAGGTTGAGTTGAAACTAAGGACTCTTGTATGTTTACAGATAAGAAAATACTCAAATTGTCCTTTATTTACCTAGCTGAAACCTCAGTATTCAGAGCAATTACTTTAGCTATTGATCCAAATATCAGTCTTTACTCATACATAGACTCACAATTGCTCAACCATTTATCAACACCATCTTAAATTAATGTTAATCAGTGATTTTTTTTTTAACAGGATCTGAAATCCTTTTAGATACAGTTCATGTCAATTGTTCTCAATCGGTTTTATTGTTCAATCAATATTAGTTTTATACCATAGCATAGAAGCTGCTTCATAGAGTTAATTGGAATTCTGTTCATTCTTTAATTGTACGCCTTAATTGCGGAGATGTACGTGAAATCAAACGGAACATAACAATTAAGTAGTAATATATCTGTCTTAGAATTACCTGCGCAATAGAACTTGTTGACTACTAACTTAGCGGATACACTGCAAGTACGGACAAACAAATTAATTAGCAATGCTCACGAGCACTAACTCGTGCGCACGACTTGTGCTGCATGTTCCATCGTGGCCACAAATGCCCCCCCCCCCACAATAGGTATATTACGTGTTGTATGACAGTAATCTCTCCACCGCTGCACCTGTTCTGGTATATGCATATAAATTTACAGTGTGTTAAAAATCATGAGTAGACCTCTATAATTTAATAACAAAATTTACATTTTACATAGATTGAAATTAATATACGTTACATAACTTATTATTAATTACATAAATTATTTTTAAATAATCATTTGGCATGGATTTTGCCTCTGGCGTATTCTGAGTCCATGACGAAAAATGCCTGAGAAAGGAATTGAACCCGACCCTATTCCACGCCGTTGCTGGGCGACATTATTATTATTATTTTTTTTTTTGAGCCTCGAGACCCCTGATTAATACGAATACCGTTCACTTGCAAGCAGTATCAATTTTATTTTTCGGGTGTTGGATTGATAATTTTATTCAGCAAATTAAGTTGGTGGGTTGGCATTAATTACTAACCCATGGCACTATGCATAATTAGTATTTAATTGCACGCCCGGTCTGACGCACCATTAGGATGGCACTACTTTACTTTACTTTTACTTTACTACTTTACTTTTACTTTACTTTTACTTTACTTTTACGCTTGCCACTTATACAAGTAAGCGCTTGTTATTTAACAACCATCTTTACCAAGAACTTTGCGCACGTCCACGCGCAAACGACGTGCGCAGCCCAACAGGCCTCTGACCGCTTCTTTCATTTCATTGCAGATGGCTCTGAAACTCAGACGTGTGTGATTTCCGATCCTCAACATTATTTATTCTAGACAGCTGTGTTCATTGATCGTTGAACAATGGATAATAATGAATATTCATTATTAACCCCCAATGTCGAGCTCGGCATCAGCAATGTTCAGTTGGTGTTGAGTGGCATTCCAGAGGAGCCAGAGCTGCTGCACAAACCAGCAATCATGCTACCGGAAGTGGAGATCCGGACGAACAATAGTCGAGGTCGACACTCATTGTTCCAAAGCCCCAGTGACCCCGATCTGACCTCTTGTCAGAACCGGACCTGCTTGTTGAACATCCCATCGAACGACCAAGCCAAAACTCGTAGTTTGGGATACATCGAGAACAAACTCACAGATTTGGAGCAAGTTCTGGCGTTGAGGAACTTACAGCGAAGAAGCACCCAGCCAGAAGTGTTTCTGTTCCCCGAAACTTCACTCAACAATCACAACAGTAATTCGGCGCCAACCACACAGGGTCATTTGGATGGTTACCATAGCAATGGAGTTCAGCTTCAACCTGCATCCGAAGATGATGTGTTCATCCGCATTGGTGGAATCAACCCTTCCAAAAACAGTTCGCTTGTGCGGGTTGACTACGCTGCTCTGTTTTCTGAAAAGAAGTCTGTCGGTCAGATGGTATGTATGCTCATTGGTGTCCTATCGTTAAACTTACTTGTATATGCATCTCACAGAAACGGACAATGAGTCTGAGTGAGCGAGCCTACCACGAAGTCGTCCGTCGAGTGAGCAGTCGGCAGCCCAAGTCTAGCACTGGCCAGCGTGTTCAACGACTCCAGTTGGACGGATCGCCAAAACCTCCCAATTACTTCTTCGACATTGCTCTGTTCAGCTGTTGTTGCTGTATTTCCCCCATCGGACTCCTTGCCATAGTATTCTCAGGTGAATCAATCAATCAATTAAATCAGTAATGCAATGGGTAAACATGATTAGAGTATTATCTCTCTTGTAAAGATGCCATTAAAATTCCGATAATGTGTATTCAGTTTTTCACACATTGCTGTGGGTTTTCCAAGTTACACGCTGTGTGTAATTAAACACATTCCACAACTTGAGCAGCTCGTATTCAGGAAGTCGGTGACTATAATCCTATAATAAGATTCTTGTGGTTATGACCTCAGACGAACACGATCCGTCCAGACTTACATCATATTTTTCCCTTCCAGTCATGTCCGGTGTCGAATTCAAAAAAGGGAACCTACGCAGTGCTCATAGATTCAGCCACGCCACTTTGTTGTTAGCAATTCTTGGCATTGGAGTGACTATACTCGTTGCCATTCTTCTTCTTGTGACAAAATTTTACGCCTGGGACGACGTTTACGTTGACAAACATGATCTCGACCCAGGAAACTGATGAGTTATGATGCAAGATCTGTTACTTGCATCAACAGAGTCTATCACTGCACGTGCTCGCACGCAAATATGATGCATGTATTGGTGTGCTCATACTGTTGTTAATTTTATTGTGAAGTATTTATTAGGTGAAATTTTGTGAAATAAATGTTATTTTATTATGAACATATATTTTCTAATTCACAAATGCTGGCACAATGCCAAATAATATACTATTGAAGTGCTTTAACGACAAACAAAGAAGCTTCCAGGCTGTACTGAATTTTAATATCGAAACCAAAAGAATATATACATGTAATTAAGAGTTGATCAAATCAATAAAGATCAAAACGAGAACATTTTGAGCTTAAGTTAATAAATGAAAACTTGAGCGAGTTGATGCACTACACAGCCCCCTCCAAGCAAACACTTGTACAAGTGTTGAGCTTCATTTCACAGGCTTCACATTTCTACCAGACCGTGTAATGTAAGGCCGAGCCAAAGTATCAATCACAGTTGTAACTTGTAGGTGCAGCAGGTTTGAGGCGGTCAATGCTGATTGTTTGTAACATTGCAGAGGATACACTTCGGGCCATCTGGTTGTTCTATAAATGACAGTAAGTAAGTAGCTGTGTTCCTCCGATCTGGGAAGAGGCCCGACTGGTATGGTTCCAAGAGGAGCCTTGTAGTGCCTGTGAATCTTGGAGGCATTGCAGACCAAGCATTCTGGTATGGATTTTTCCCTAATTTGACAGCAGGTCAAATTAAGTCAAATCAGACTTCTGACTTCTGGACACAGCAGTAATACTCTGGCCACATATGCATTCATAATGTAATGGGCGAGAGCCGGAATCATCAATAGGCCTCCGCTAATTGAGTGACGTGATTTCATAAGGACCTCTGTGTCTGTATAATCTGTGACGTGAGTAGAGATAATTTGTAGAATTTTGTCGAAACAGTCAATTGCTATAGTGGGTATCATCTCGATGAGAATAGACGTGTTAACAAGATTGAGAGGAAATTTGTATTGCACTAGCCGCTTAACTCACTCGGAAGTGGATGTTCGCGTACAGCTCAATCTAGCATCGTTTAATTATTTATCCATTGACAATAAGTTCAGCTCTGTTTCGGAAAGGTAATTAATTCGGCTCCCGAATCACTCGACCAAATCGATCCGAATGAGAAACTTCTGCTTGTGAATTACCTAATAATATTGCCATTCGGAGTTCCAGTGTGATGTATAGAGTGATATGAGCGTGCATAAAAAGCGCATAATGCACGGTAATCAATTAGCCAATAGGAGCCACGTTAGATCGGCAACGACGCCCTTGATTGGCTGCAAAATACACATCTTAAGCAATCACTACTCTGATTACAGAATTTGAAATATGGTGGATATGTCAATTAAAGGGAGGGAGAACTTGTTAAAAATGGACTTTGAGTCGTTATTTGATGCAGCAAAAATGATTCCTATGCCTGGCCCACACAAGGAATATCATTCCTAACGATTTCGCGGTAGATATATTGCTAATTCGGCGTGACGTCAGGAGCTGTGACGAAACACCGAGTTCCCCATCTGTTACAATGGGTTTCGTCATATCAGCGTGTCCTGCGACTAAACCCCTGGATATTTTTTATTTTATTTTCGGAAATAGATAGAATAATCATTTTGCCACCAGTCAGGCGCAAAAAAATAATTTTTTTTTGCTATTTTTCTTATTTTAACAAGCGATTTTCTAGGACACCTACCACGTTTCTCATCCTGAAACAGTAAAAAGGTCAGCCAGAGTGCACCACGCATGCGCTTTCGTTTCGTAAACAACAAAGATGTCCTTTTATGGCGAAGATGATCTGCTCTGATTGGCTGAAATCGATAGCTTCACGAGGGGAACGGGACCAATCACGGCAAGCCATCAGCTGACGTTTGCCTCCTATACTTCGCAATGGAAGCCATTCTCCCACAGGCGCAATGCTAACCCCGATATTCGGAATGCATTATTTCCTTACGCTTGGTGTTCATGGCACGGAATGCTATCAATTGGTACTATGAGTCAATAGAACATCACTTAAAATTCAACATTCCAAGGACAATAATATTACTCAAAACGTGGTATACTTGGGGTAATTCACTCGAAGTCAGCCCAAAGCCGCATTCACAAAATAATGTGCGTGAGGAAAATTCCGCAGAACTAATAATAGCCAATTAACACTATTACATAAGCGGCCGCAGAGATACTTTATTAATGTGGATGCGCGTCTCAGCTTTCAGACCGCTCTGCTGCTGTGCAGCACGATTTCTGCGCAGGCCTGAAGAGACAGCTTCCGGCAGACGACGCGCTCTCATTCGATACGATAACAGCTCAGCTGATCGACACGTTTCTTGCGAAAATGGGTGAATACTGAAAGAAGGCGAATAAATTCATATTGTTCCGCAACATCCACGTTATTAAAGATGAGGACTGGAATGCTCAGTTGATGCACTCACTCGGACTAGATTTTCGGAAAGAGAAGAGGATCCCGAAGCAGCTCTTCATCAAGTAGCTAATGGTTGTGACTTTGTGCTGCCCAGAAGGATGACACAAGATCCACTTGAAGAGCATTTCGGGTGACACAGGATGCTGGCAAGGACAAACAAAAAACCCTACACTGTACTCTTATGGGTAAGTCCTCGATATCCTCCTTGTTTTTTTTTTTTTTATTCATAATTTCTTTTCTTAGATACCAAGAGAATAAACTGAGAATTCAGCGGTCAATGCCATGAACGTTAGAGGCAACGCCAAAGGGACCAAACGGAAGGCGAAGGAAGTGGCCATTTCGCCCAGCCCCCTTGAAAAGAAACAAAGAACAAGGAAATCGCTATTTAGCTTTTGATGAATTTATTCATGAATGAAAAGAAAAAAGAAAAAAAAAAAAGAAAAGAAAAATAAAGATTTGAAATTTCACAAAGTATTTGTGTCTGCCAATTTTGATGGAGAATCTTTGAATGCACCAACATGAAATAGTGTGATGGGAATTGCTGCCGCAAGCAGGCATGCTTCGATCACTGGTTCCCGGATCACTACTAAGTAACGCCGGGGACCAGTGAACTCATTTTCACACGCCTCGCCCTAGCTGTGAGCCCTCTTGGTAATTCCGATTGACGTCATGTGAAATCGAGTTTCAGTAGCGCCGGAGACCAGTGAAAGCTGAAGTTAGTGTTGTGAAAAGAGCGTTATGATTTTGAACATCATTCAATTTGTCTCATGAATTTTATTCTAAATGAACTAATAATGAATATATTTCTTGAGTTTCAGTTGAAATCACATTTGATGTAACCTCTGATAAATCCTTAAACTCGATAGACAATAGTTCGTTGATTTACCATGAAACGTTACGGTTTAAAAGATAGTTAACGATGTAAGCTCTATAAAATCATAACGTATCCAATAATTTCGCGCGCGAATAAGATAAGACAATTTTAAAACGTTTAACAACGCTAATTAAATGTCAAATAAATACACCTATGGAATGGAATATAGGCTCCTGTCGATCCCGAACTTTGGACCGATGCACAGTTAGTCGATGAACATCGGGACGGCATATTGTTGATCTTTTCGTTGAACAAGCGTCAACTAGATCACGTGATCTCAAATCTCAGCTCCATGTGAAATGGATGCAGTTTTGTCGCGTACTGATTTGGCGTCGTATGAATGGCTGTTTGCTTCGTTTTCTTGTCTTTTGATAGATTTCTTTATTTGCCGCTCTGTATATACGATGCGATCCATATAATCACATTTAATATAGACGCAATGAGTTCGGCCTAATTTAATTCATTTCGAGGCTTCATCGGCTGAAAAAAATAACGACGATTCTGAAAATTGCGAAAGTCGATTTGTCGCTCGATTTTCTAAAATGACAACCACGAAGTGGCGGGACACGCGATGATCACCTTTCATGAGCGATGTCCCATCTTGTTTATATACATGCTAATCTCCATATCTATGTGTTACGGGGCCTTCCATTGTGTACTACTGCCAACAATAGCCTTGCATGCACGATAAAAATCCCACTGATATGGACTTTTATAGATGGACAAAGTCTAGGCCGACTGAGAATATTTTCTTCTGAATCTATTACTAGAAGTTAGAACTGTTAAACTACCTTTTAACATTCTTGCAATGATTGAATGAGAATTGTGATAGCTCTCCAAGCGGCACATCACTTCGTGATTAACATACTACTAGTATATAGATTTCAAAAGGGGCAGCTGATGAGCTTAATGAGAAAGCAAGTTAATACTTAGACAAGGAAAGAGAAATTCACAAGAGAAGAAAATGTGCATTTATTGACAAACAATACAACAAGCATGACAACAAGCATGACAATTTACATAACTTATTGGTGTAATTAATTATTTAGCCTATGTTGGTATATTTTATATATTACTGATATTGTCCGATAACCGCTAATTATACTTAAACATCTAGCAAAAACAAGAGTGTGCGAAAGTGGTTTAAGTTATAAAACACAAAAAATCATGTCTATATGCAATGCATACCCCGAATATGGTGATTTTCTTTGTTATAATTATCTCTACCTCTTGGTCCTTTCGATACCTGCCTTATAAGCGGAACTTCGAGGGAATTAAAGAAAGACGGCACGACGATGAACAATAAAAAGAGAATGTTCGATGTGGTGGCAAAAGACAACAATAATGAAGATTGTCAAAAGATGAAGAGCAGTTGGAATACGCGGATGCCTACAGATACTTCGGCAAAGTGATACTAGTAATGTGGTGCGGAGTGGTCTCTTAACCCTATGCCCCGTCGCCTTGACCCTTGTAAAGAAATCCTTATCAATGACACATATCTCTGCTTCAAGAATTTCATGAGCCCACGTACGCACAATGCACACCCACGTCAACTGCGAGAACTGGATGCCATGGATGAAGTCATTCTTCCACCAGTGACATATTCATACAACAAACAACAAAAGTAGAACACTACAAGTATATCGATGAGTTCGCAATTACTGAAGTCTCTACCATAATTTGTCAACCATCCCATTTTCTTGATCATTGATTGCGTATAACTACTGGCCGGTTTCAGAAATTGATTATCCCGTAGTCACATAAAAAAAAAAAACAAACCCCATTTGAGGTTCCTGGATATAGCTATATTCTTTGTTTATACACAAAACGTCAAGTGACTTCTTCTGACCGGAGAAAAGAAGTTTTGGTGACGTAAACGAGAGGAGGGGTAGGAAGGGTGGAGAAGAGCGGAGATCGGGGTCTCGGTTGCCGGTAACCACAAACACATTTGTGATGGACGCTTGCTGTTCAGTGATCTCGATCTGATCGAATGTGCATTCAGCACGCGATGTTTTCAATGGAATGAAAGCACCCTGTAATGATGACCCTCTAATTCGCCTCTCGCTTTAACGACCGTAGTACGTCAGGTTGGGCGTGGCTGCCATGTCCTTCTTAGTCCGATTGCAGGGAGGGAATATAGTTTTCATGGTCGATGGTTAGCTCAAAGTCCACTGAAAGCGTCCAGGAATAATCCATGGTGCTTTAGTTCAAAATCCAAGCCAACATCCCTCGAGTCATCGACGAAGTAATGACACAATATAGGTTATGGTCCGAATTGCCCACTCTCAATTTATCTCATTCAGATAGGATATATGAAAATCAATGCAATATTTTCCATTTTTTTTTCCAATGGCTGCTCTAGAATTGGTTTTAGGGCGTGCAGCGTTAATTAAGACGCAGCTTTGCACCACACGATTTCGTTCAAATGGGCGTGCTTGATATGAATGATAAATATTATACACATAATTGTGGCCTAGACCTACTGGGTTACCGAATGACTTTAAATAGACAGAATGCCGTATGAATATCCGATATCTAATCCCAATTAATTTCACATCTTATTAAATAATGAAATACACTTCCATACCCCGAGTTTATTAATATATCACAATAACAAACACTAAATTGAACTGATCCTCCCAATTTTACTGATAGATGGATTCCGTTGAACTGATAGATGGATTCCACACAACCTGCTGAATGCAATTAAGAGCATGTATACCAACACGAGAGCTAAAGTAAGAACACCAGACGGGGAGACAGAAAAGTTTGAGATCAAGGCAGGTGTGCTCCAGGGGGATACTCTGGCCCCCTTCCTCTTTATTGTTGTACTTGACTTTGCTCTGCGACAAGCCATCAGCGGTAGTGAGGAAAAGCTGGGATTTACATTGACCCCACGACGGTCTGCCAGAGTCCACGCCAAAGTCATTACTGACCTTGACTTTGCAGATGATATCTGTCTTCTGAGTGATGACATCCAGCAAGCGCAACAGCTACTTTCACTTGTTGAGACTGAGTGCAAAAATGTGGGGCTAGAATTGAATGCGAAGAAGACGGAAGTGATGACATATAACATCGAAGACCAGTGTCCTATCAAAACTACCTCTGGGGCAGTGCTCAAAAGGGTGGCTGATTTCAAGTACTTAGGATCATGGGTTGAATCCACAGAACAAGACGTTAAAATCAGAAAGGCACTCGCATGGCGGGCACTCAACAAGATGAAGACCATTTGGAAATCTAAGATGTCACGTGATACTAAGGTCCGACTCTTCCAGGCGACTGTAGAATCAGTGTTGCTATACGGATGTGAGGCATGGACAATAACACCAACCTTAGAGAAGTCTCTAAATGGCTGCTACACCCGTATGCTACGGGCAGTCCATGACGTGAAGTGGTATCATGTGCCAAACAGCGAGCTGTACAAGAACATGAACAAGGTCGGAGACACAGTGGCCGCCCGGAAAATGAGGCTGGCAGGGCATTGCCTGCGTCATAAGGAATTGCCAGCAAGTGGACTAATCCTCTGGGCACCAAACCATGGCAAAAGAGCCAGAGGGCGAAGAAGACTGAACTACATCGATGTCTTGAAAAGGGATGCTGGAGTTGAAAGCGAGGGGGAATTGGCCACATGTATGATGGACCGAGACATCTGGCGGATCCATGTTCGAGCCCGACTGAGGCCGCCCTAGTAGTAGTAGTAGTAGTAGTAGTTGAACCTGACTTACTATTATAATGAGCAAGCAAGGGACCGTTAATTAATTTGACCTCAATAATGATAGCAATATGGAATCAAAAGGTACACACAATTGACACTAACAGTGAAAATGGACCAACAATAACAATAACAAACAAACGAAGTCTATTGTAAAATATATCAAGAAGTGCTAAAATTTTAATGATGAATTACATCAACAAGTTATGTATATTATTATTCTAATTTCTTACATGAGAGTTGACGTCAATCCGCCAGCAATGTCCGGCTCTTTATAATAATGTCTCTCTTGAAAAATATTCCTCTTCGGGCGTTTGCCAATACATGCTCATATCAAATATGCTTTCTTTTCTGGAACATTTCTATTGCCTATATAAGTATTAACTTGCATTCTCACTAAGCTCACCAGTTGCCCTTTTGAAATCTACATACCGGTATATCGATCGCAAAGTGATGAGACAATTAAAGCACTGCAGTGTTATGGTGAGATCCACAATTGGTATAAAGCCATTTTAATAATGCCAATGATAAAACTACTATTCTACATCACAATTCAAGTACGATATATACATAATAACTATTATATGTGAGCATCATATTATGATTCAAATCTAAGAACAATACATGCACATTTCTAAGTAGTCAAAAGTCACAAGATTACCGACACTTGCAATTTGCCTGAGAATCTATGCAGTTTCTGGTAATTTTTTTTTTTCGCAAAGCAGATTTCAATGAATTTTAGATATCCTTTTTAGCTGTTCTGTCTGCACAAGGAGCACCCAGAATAAATTGACTGCATCAAAGCCTAAATTGATTCGACCAATCACCCTCCTCTCGCTTGTCATATCAACACAGCACCCTCCCCGGGCATAAGCAGTACCACGTGACACTTTGGTCTGTATATAAGAATCGAAATGTCTCTGCGATAAGCAACCATTTTCTCCCCAAACAGCAACATGCAAGGGCTCTGGTGGATTTTGCTCACGATTGCCGGTGAGTTGCAACGAGTAGATCACTTGCTTTGCGAAGGTTCTTCATTAACGGTTTCAGCTGCAACATCCTGCGAGATTAAATTTGGTTTTAATTTTATTTAATTTGTTTTGTTTTTAATTTTATTGAGATGTCACACATTCACACAGCCCCCACATTAAATTTGGGAAAAATAGAGGCAAGTGCATTGACGACTTTCATGCAGGGCTGTTGATCGACCATTTTAAACCTCCGATTACACATATCCAATACCTTCTATTGTATGATATAACTCTCGTCCTTGGAAGGGACTGAATAAATTCGTGAGGCACTCATTACATGTAATATATATCAGATCCAGTAGGTTATTAGTTATTAGTTATTGCCATGCCCGATGGCTGGCGTTATCACTAACGGCCAATTGGCCATTACAATACCAATCTCAGATGATAATGTTGGTGGTTGACGAATGTATAAACATGTATGAACATACGAGTAAGTATCCAGGTTGGGGGGACCTAGGAATATATCAAAGGGAAGAATTTTAGAAGTTTTTATACGAACGCCAAAAATATCGAAAAATTATCACCTATACTAATTATTTTGTCTACTCATATAACCCAGCGTATATATTAATTGTTGGTATTTGTCTGCCCGCCTGTCCACCAGTTTAAATCATTCTCATCCTTATCTTATTATCTATGATCCATTCCAAAACTATATATTCGGATGGATGCATGAAACAAATTTAAATAAAATGAAATCTATTCGAATGACTTTCTAATTATTCGTGGGTTCTTCGTAGAAACTTCACGGTGTTCAATCAGTAGTAACACTATGATCCCTTTGATTTTGTTTAATCAGGAGAAAACTGTGCAACCATCGATATAATAGTATAAGTTAATTACTCCCCTAATATTTGACAATGTTGTACAGTCAAAAGAAGTTTTGTCGCTCTTCAATTTTCAATTTTCAATTTTCAATTTTCAATGTTCAATTTTCAATTTACTTGACGAAAAGGCAACCAAAAGCTTTTTGCACAAAGAATCAACAAAAACGAAATTATATTCACGAACTGAAAAAAAAAAAAAAAAAAAAAAAAAAAACCCTTGTTGGATCTGTTTCATGTTATCCGTATTCATCTCATCAAAGGGTTTACTAGAATCCCGACCCAACACGATTATTTGCATAAAAATATAAGCTCATCTGCAATAAAATATAAGCAAGGTTTTATGGTTTTGTGATCATCAGACTGATTAAAAGATTGTCTTGGTTATGGTGATGGGGTGCTTCCAATACTTAAAACGATACTTATCTGGTCCGGCTTGTGACATCTAATGACCGTGTAGCTATGTGAGAGCCTTAATTCGATGTGCCTTGCATGATATGCGGATAGGGGCTCAGAGAAGGCCATTGGATCAATTGTTTTGGAACATATGAATGGGTCCCATAAAACGCTATAGATATATCAACATAACAAGATTAATGCGCATGTAAATACTGTCCATAAATTGGCTTTAATTTAACGGCTGCAGATGAGGTGATGACTTGAGTTGACGTTTCTCGCATTTATTGTTCTTCCAGGTCACACTCTGACGTCATACTCACAAGAAATCGCAACGACAGAAGTTGTGGATACCAGCACACAAGGTCAGCGTCCTTAGCTGAATAGGGAAAGCTTTTGAATTTGACTTTGACTCAATCAACACAATCCAATCCATGTGTCGACCCGCTTGGAACTCCACGAAAACGATTTGCGTGCACAATTAGCCGCTATATCATGTTGCGATACTTCGTAAACGGTGATTCGCAAAGGTGTTTAGAATAATGGCGATTTCACATGGCTATGTTGCCACTATTTCTATGAAACCTCCCTATATTATATGACACTTTTGCCCATAATGTGTTTTAAAGTGGGGCAAAACTCGGTCTCTGCTAGACTTTGATGGATTCATTGAATGTGCAAAGATGTGTTTTGCAGGATTTAGTGCCATAATTATGGAGATAAACCGATTAACACCATTACACCTGCACAATTAGCGATTCTGCGTCAGTTAATGCTTTTGAGCTCAGCAGCATTTCGTGCTGAAATGCGGCTGAGAAAAAAGCGATTGAACAGCTGGCGCACATTGTTCACGGAAGAGAGCCTGAGATTTGTCTTCAATCTTTATATTCATATGAATTTCACTGTTTCAACGTGGCCTAATAATGAATACCGGCAGGCTTATTTTTCTCCAAGGAGATCCTCAAAATCTATAAAAAATAGTCGATTCAGTTTAATCAGTTCACCGAAAGAGCCTCAAACCTGTCAGAGAAAGCATCAAAGCACGTTCTAAAGACAGCTTGATGCGCCCGAACAGTGAATTTATCTCAAATGCAAGCTCGTGTAAGCGACAGGGTCTGACCGATTTTATCCCTCATGAGGGATGTGAGAAGTTCTGGGTGACAAGACTAAAGTCAGTCTTAAGGAAAACATATCAATATGTCTTCAAATTATTATTATTGCTCATTCACAGCTGAGAATGTTCTAACGGACGCCGATCTTGGCTATGGGACGCAGTGCTTGGTGATGTACTTCAGAGTGTACCCAAAGGGACCTTACACCGTATTTGATAAGTATTGCCGGTGTATGCTTTTGTGCATCGACAGGGAGACTGGCAAAGAGATACCACAGGACGACGACGAATTGAAACAGAAACAGAAGGAGCTCCTTGATGAGCTCACCGGGAACTTGAAGGACGATGTTTATGGTGACCGAGTGATATTTGTTATAACTTATTCCCTCATCTTGGTTGTGGGATTGCTAGGTGAGACTTATGACCAGTATAAATATCATTACCACATACTATAATTATTATTATCATCACGAAGGGAATTCTATGGTATTGGTCACAATAGGAAAATTTCTTGGAACTAAATCTGTGACTAATACGTTCATCGCAAGCCTTGCTTGTGCAGATCTACTGGTCATCATGATCTGTCTCCCATTCCAGGTGAGTATTTATCTTGAATAAATAATGGAACGATTGCCGAATGATTGCAGATTAATTACGTGTGGAATGCGGATTGGACTGCAGGCAAATACGCCTGTTACGTCGTGATATACCTGTATTACGCATCATACATTGCGTCGTGTTTGACGTTGACTGCGATGAGCATCGAAAGGTGAGTTTTCAGTTGTAAATACCTGAGACATGATACAACGACTGATGCTATGCCACCAGATGGCTGGCTATATGTTTCCCCATGCGGGCGCAGTATGCCAGTTCAAGTGGTAGAGCCAGGAAGACAGCTCTTCTTGTGTGGGTCATCAGTTTCGCTTTGGCTGTGCCCGCGATCTTCGTTGTTGTAAGTCGTAACGTGAAACAATTCTATCTATAAGGTCTGACTTGCAGATTACTGAAAGAGATTCATGTTTGATAATGATCAGGCAGACACCTCTGCTGCGCTTCTTCACTCTCTACGTCGGTGCCGTCATTTTCTTCATCCCCCTGATCGTCATGGCAACGGCATACACTCACACTGCAATAACGTTGTGGAAAAGCATCAAGACCAACAGAGAGATGAATGCTGCCGCGTGGGTCTCGTGATTAATTTGTTAATGGGGCATTATTATTTTTGTAAATCCCGGGATGATTATGTCTGTTTATTTTCCTTATTCTTCAGAAAGCAAGCTAATGGAAAGGGAGATGCAGGCTCTGAGCGCCTCAAAGTCGGTGTCTTATGATAAAATTAATCTTTTAACATGTACGCCTATATGCCTTCTCACTCCCAGGTCATTCAGATGTTGATTGGCGTACTCGTGATATTTGCATTTTGTTGGACCCCCAACCTCGTCATGGACATCGCTGAATCCTTCGGATACGAAGCCTTGCCTGGCGTATCCCTAAGGAATGAGCGTTACATTGACAGAGCTTTCGCCTGCCTCACCTTTGCAAACTCGTGTCTGAATCCACTCTTGTATGCGTTCTTGTCCGCGTGAGTCATTTTCGAGATATCCGCCACAATACTTTCATAATTATAGGCCTACTGACTACTGTAGTGCCTTGTAAATGTTTGAAAATTATTGTCTGCAAGGTTTTTAATACTCTGAATCATGTAATGACGATGTTGTTTATGTTTTTAAGGCAATTCAGAACCGGGTTTTTGCGCTGTCTGGCAATTTGTTGTCCTAAAGTTCTACGAGAGAAACACTCCGGAGCCAGCATGTCATCTGGCATGACATCCCGCACTGGTCTGAACTCAGAAGTCAAATCTATCTCCAGCAAAACCGCAATTTAAAACGTCACTTGTGAATACTTGTGATACATTTGATACTATTTGTCAACCGGGCCTGGTCATTTTGATTTGAACACTTTAAATGGCTTATTAAGCTGGAAGTCCGTATGATTTTACACTTTAAATATATATATATATATATATATATATATATATATATATATATATATATATATATATATATATATATTTTAATAATAAGTTGTCCATATTTATTAATTAACGATGTTGTTCTATGTACCAATTATTGAAGACACGAAGAATAGTCTCTAATTCATATTAAAATACGACGCATGGAGCTGCAATGTGTTCTTTAACAACGCAACATGTTCAGCCACTGATGTACTCTTAGCTGCATGCGTTAATTCTTTTCCAACGCATCATAATGAGCGATCGATCTTTTGTTTGCTGCGTTTGTTCTTTAACAATGCGGCATGTGGAGCGCCTGGGGTTTCCATCGAATGTTTAAAATGGTTATATCATTAATTAGGTGGCCTACTTTTTGGATCTCTACAGCTGTTGTAAAATAAAATGATATGTTAAGTGAATATTTAATTAAATATCTATGTACGTATGTTTTGAATATTTTTAACGTTGTCAATAGCAAAATGTTCAAATTGCTTCATTACTCCTGATAATTCGTGAAATTAAGCCTTATGTTGGCACATTATAGTTGTTTTTTATTTAAATGGTTATATACTGACGTGTAAAGGATATTTATTTATAATAAACTAATATATATTCCAGCGTCTCTTACTCATTGACTGCGTGTTCTCGAAGCGTTTTGATTACGTGGTTGAGAAGAAGCGAAATCACACACAATCGCGACACATTTTTGCGCAAGGTATGCTCCCTTGACACACTTATGCAAATGAGGCAAATGGCTGAGTGCGCTAGCACTTGTAAACATCTTGAAATGTCGGCTTAAATTTGCCGAGTTTAGTAGGAAATAGTGGACGGAATCTAATTTTGAATAGTGTGGCGTTTCTATAATAGGTGATTTTAATACAGGATTTTTCAGCGTGTCTGCCAATGACGCCAGAAAAACTTCCAGTTTTTAACATACAAGTATCATCAGCAGAGATCTGAGATCGTTGCTGGCCGCAGAGGACACACCTACGCGTACTCTATACACGTATTTTGAATGAAATCGGGGAACCATAGACTAATTACGCAGAGACGCGGCATGCCTCTCTCGGCCAATGAGCGCGCTGTCCCAAACAACACCGGTGTCGCCCCCTGCCGTGAAAGTCGGCCGCTGCTTCTCAAGATGGCGTCGCTCATTGCTGTCAACGATGCGGCGTCCTCTCGAAAAAGGAAGATTAACAATAAAGTAGAGTATTGCGGGGCTTTTGGATGCAGCCAATCTCGAGAGAACAAACCTGGTTTTTCGCTTTTTGGGTTTCCTAAACCTGGGAAAGACGGAAGAAATGCGGAAGAGCAACTTGAAAGGTGAGTCACTCACTCATACTGGGATGGGAAAAACTGGGAAATGCGTATTGCGTGGTGCCTATTGTTTTTATCAAGTATATTTTGGAATATTATGATTTACTTGAAGTAAACGGTATGTTGAACCTTTCAATCCATGCATGAAGTTACTGATCAGCAACTTTGTCACTTTTACTTTTAGAGTCATTCGAAAGAGTTATGCAAATGCCTCAAGTCCTTGCCAGATTAGTTTCTATGATTAAGAATGATCTGGATCTTACTTGGTTCTCTGCTGTCAGCAGTAAATGTAGCATTCACACAATTATTGTTAATTGTTAATTATTAATTATTGTTAATTATTGTTAT
Organism: Capitella teleta; assembly: GCA_000328365.1. Lineage (NCBI taxonomy): Eukaryota > Metazoa > Annelida > Polychaeta > Capitellidae > Capitella > Capitella teleta. Next base: position 454,264 of record KB292506.1, read on the forward strand.
TTATTAAGTGTAGAATCTTCTATGCCTTCTGCTTTTGTTTTATGTATGTGTCATATGTGTAATGTCAATAATGTGTATTTTTTTTTCTAATGAGTCACTTGTGTATTGATTATTTGGACATGTCCCAAGATCTTTAGTTATTATTGCATAGAGTTTGAATGATAGCTCTCTCATCGTTTTATGTTGTGCTGCGCTCTTTGCATTGTCATTTTTTTTCACTAAGTTTAATTCATTATTGTCGCATTTGTGTACATATGGCTAACATTGTGTCCATTCACTAAGTGTATCTGATCAAAAAAACTGACTTGAATTCACTTGACTTAGAAGCGTTCCCTCGCCTTTTCATTCAGATCACTCTCTCATTCAGCTGCAAGAATGCATTGCGCAAGCCGCCGCACGGGCTGCGATTTTTTTTTTCGTAAGAGCTTTTGCCACCTTATCATAAATATTCATCAGCAGCACTAAACCCCATTCATATTCATGAATCTGAAAATGTATTAATATTCATGATGTACAATACAAGCAATCGCAATGCGTGTTTCAACTGCGAACAACCAATCGAATTGTCCTTAACAAAAAGTTTCTAGCGCAATGGCGGCCTTTCACAAATGCGACATTTGCTCTCCATTTTTTTGATGAAGAACTTATCAATGCGTCATTAAAAATGAGTACAATAAAGAAAATAATGAATCGTGGCTCTCATGTAACTTATAGAATGTCGCTCTGTTCATGCTCATGTGTTAACTCTGAGTACACAGTCGCATTAGAAAAACGTTGAAGCGAATGCTGTACTAGTACAAGTGTACAGGTGCCAAAAATGAAAGTACATGGAAATCGAAAAGTTCATCATTTTCAAAAATAGATAATTAAATATATGAACATATTAAATACATGTATAATGGCAATGAGTATCGCCGTTCTACTAGTATCACCTGCATGAGGTAGGCCGAAAGAGAAGGAAAATGGTGTTGAAGCGCGGCAAAAGGCATCCAGAATATTAATATTCATGAGTGAGAGTGCATAGTAATGAAAAGTAATTAATATTCATGAATGTTGTTGAATATTCAATAGTGGATGTCAAATCCTCTTACGAAAAAAAAAAAAAAAAAAAAATCGCGCACGGGCTCAGCGCTCGCCGATGTTAAATTCTCCCCAGCGCCCACACAGCGTGAGACCGGCGCTCGGCCCGTATGCCGCGTCTCTGCATAATTAGTCTATGGGGGAACTGTGATGATACTCAGACTCAGTACGCGTGACGAGAATCATAACGCATCGTGATCCACCGAGTATAATTATGTCGCCATCAGCTTTTTAAGCCCATGAAATAATCCTCTCAGCCAATCAAGAAAGAGCTTACTTCAGAGGAATTCAGTGGAATTCACCGTTGAACTTGCATAGAAATAAATTATATAATTAAAGCACAATTTCTTACGGAATTATCAAGGTGCTCCATTCTTTGCCTGTTGTTTCGTCAATGTTATGTGTGCGTGACTCTGATTGGCTGACACGTTAAGTTGTGGCATGCATACATGATGTATTAAATTTTGGGAGTACCTGTTTTCGGAACATGATCATATATTATAGTATGCGTTTTATGAGTTTCATTCAAAGTAGGTGTATAGAGTCAGTACGCGTACGTGTGTCCATTGCGGCCAGCCATACTGCACGCACAATCGCCATCATGACTACGAAGAGGAAACTCAACTGCGTCACACTCGATGCCAATTAAGTAAGCATGGTACAAGATATTTTCGAGAGTTTGGCGCTAGTTATTCCTCAATTCAATTCGATGCGGTATTTCACATTAGGGTGTCCCTATTGTCATCGATGTATCCCACGGGAACTTTATTTCACAGGTGATTTGTACAAGTATTTAATTAATAGTCAATACCCACAATATAATTACAAGATAATTCCCGTATAGCTATGATTATACAACTCCAGAAGTAAGAGATCCATGCAGGGCCAGGAAATTGCATACATATAATAGACAAAAACTCCCGGACTATATATAAGAACCAAATATTTATATATAATTATGATAAAATCAGCAAATTCAACTCAACGTGAAACATGAAACAGATAACATTGAAAACCCCACTAACAACGTTATAATCACATAAATAATATTGATAAAATTATAGAAAGCCTACGAAAACTGTCACAGTATGAAATGGAGTGGGCACAATGCATGAGTTCATGAACTAAGCCTGTAATCAGACACCTGTAATCAGTATCAGACACGTGTGGTTGCATCGGCATCTTCATCAAGCATAACTGAAATTAAACAATTCAAGCTTTCAATTCATTGAGCAGAGTGAGATTCACCATATCGCCTCTTTTCAATGAGAGCAGCATATGAGGTTTCCGGACCAGCGGGTTGGCCAAACAGGAGTCCCGTGATAGCTACTATGATGACAGCCTTCACAGGTTCCATGAGGGTCACGCTTTGAAAAAACCCAGTGAAGAATGCCACGAGCCATTGCTCTGACTTGGCTTTGCCAAAGCTCAGTCCATAGAGCATGATGACGTAAGAGCAGATAAGGCAGGTGCTGAGAGCCACAATCCATGCAATGATAATCACCCACCATGGCCACCTGAAATGCAATCACAAGTTACAATTATTGTTAGTGAAATAAGTCCACAAATTACCCTGGAAGTTTGCTCGGTTCCCCACCGTATATTCCACTTTCATCATCAGAGGGATCTGGCTGTCAGGTCGTGTAACAATGAGAAATCAGGAACAGACAGGGAATATAGAACTCACTGATGGCGCAACCTTCCGATTTGATTCACGAGTGTTCATCTGCCGTATAAATGGTATAGGTGTTTAGCATTATTGCTTGCTTAAACTTTCATTAATAATGCGCAGAATTACCGAGAACGCTAGAACAGTGTAGACTGTAGAAGAAAGTGCCAAATTAAATCTCGGTCAGGGACGCAGGCCAATGTATATGTATAACACATCTTTAGGCTGAAATACTATTTTGAACAGTACAAACAGTGTCAAAGAGGCTTCATGCATATGGATTCATGATTGTAGCAGAGACCTGCTCGCTGCTTCTGCATGAGGAATCTTTTGTGTGACCCAGGAAGGTAAAACAATATTTGTGAATTTAAAATGACTTTGGTGTAGCTAGATGTCTCATTTTTGTGATCAGGAGGGAGAGGGTGTTGAAAAAGTTAAAGGTTGCACAGGATAAAGCTATATACGATACTCACAGCTGAAGAACCGTCGCCGCTGGCCTAAAGAGTGAAAAAAGCAGACCGTAAAAATGTCAATTACATGGGCAGGCGGAGAGTGTGTACCCCAGACTCTTCGATGGCAGATTCAAAAGACGAGTCGTACAAGGAGACCATTGAACAACTCTCCTGGTCTCTTGAGACATCCTACAATGTATAGTTGAAGGGATAAATTGAGTAATTAATCAATTGCTCACATTAATGAGCTCGCCAAGAGATGGAGTTCCTCTGGGAATCCTCGGTCGAGGCATTTGGAAGAGCTTCATGATGAGAATGCAGAAAGGCGTGCAGCACAATGCACTCTCGAAACCGACAATGATAGCAGCTAAGGAAATGGTGAATCCTCCCACTTCTGCCTGGTCATCTGGGTCATCCTGTTAGAGCAGGCAATCATCCGGTCAGGCCGACTTGCGTCGTTTACTGACCACAGTCACTCCAAAGAACATCAAATTGCTAAGCATGGTGAGGATGAGCAATGTCAGGCAACACGTCACCCGCATCTTCCGGTTGAATGTACTGTGCGCTGGAGCCATCATTGTGCTAAACCAGAGGTGTCTGCCTTTCAGTACTTGGCCAATCTTCACCATCATCCTAAGTGTTTACCATGCAAGTAGTGTGATCAACAGGTGACCAGGTGGGAATACCTGTGCATGTAGGGCTGAGTGTTGCAATCTGGGTGCACGTGAAGGCCCTCGGTCAGTGACAGTTGTTCGGGACCTCGCAGCCAACGATCGCAAACGAAATCACAGACGCGGTTCCTCGCGACCTCCACAACAAGCACATGTTGCAGGTACCTGATGAGGCATTGGTGCATAATTTAAGACAAGCAAAGGTGATTACCATGATGGTGACCCCGAGCAGTTATGGCCAATCAGTATGCGAGTGACCATTCCGAGTGGCGCCTCTGCACCGATGGCGAACCACTCCTCGGCCCCAGTTGAAAAGAGATTGCCGCCAATGTTTGGAATGCGCATCCACTCACTGCTGCGTTTGGCACCCAACAGACGCAGCATGACATCAGAAGTTGTGCCTGCGCCTCTCCTCCATCCAGTCATAATACTCACCATGTAGCAATACGGCATTGGCCGACTGGGCCGCACAACATAGATAACAGCCTGTGGATTAAGCAAGGAACGGAGAGAAGCAATAGGCCAGGAGGGCATGCTACCTTTCTGGCGTTTTTCCTGTCCACTCTCCAAGCAAAGATCATGACAATGATGTAACCAAACCACAAAACGCCAGTCATCGAGACGACAACCGGGTTGCTTGCGACTGTGAGGAAAAGCGCCGCGTCTGCTATGAAATCGACAGTGTTTGGAGGCACGAAGAAGCCTCCAGCAAACACGCTCAGGTGCTGACATTCACAGTAAATTTTAGTATCACTATAGTCAGGTAATTGCTGAAATGATGGCTGGAAGCATAAGCAACAACAAGTGGAATGCTCATCCATACCTTGCATCCATCTGTGAGCCACTCTTCTTTGGTCTCTTCCCAATACATGCACTTTGTGCTGAAGCTGGATACAGATGCTGGAATCGTTGTGAACCTGCTCGGTGGAACAGTTGCTTGGTAGCCCAGAGATGAGTTCGGGTTAGCCATCGTGGTGGTTATTGTGACTTGCTTAGGCATAGGATTTGGCTTTACTCTATAGCAACTGCTATCATCGGGAGTATAGCATTTTCTGATTTTCATGAGAGAATTGCATAACAGTAATTCTCCAATTATAGCCAATGTGACGGTGACGTTTTCGGCAGTGCTATGCGCAATGGTCCCTGTACGATATATTAATTAAACACATAAGTATAATAATTATAATGTCAGCCTGACCACTTATTTCAAACTGTGTAGGAGACTGTCTGTACTGTACGAATACCATACCAGCAACTGATTGAGTTGCAACCCCCATTGCGTCCTGTGGGTTAACATTGCATTCACGATCAAACCTAGGGCAACCCAATTGCAGAATATCTCCAAGGCAGGATGCGATTTTATTCAATGGGGGGTCTTCGTCAAAGCCAACAGAGACTAGGAAGGTCATGCCATGGCTATAACTTTTCGGATATACGGCATGTTTTGTATCGATGATGAACCGGAATCCGCCGGATGGTGGTCCGATTGTCTTGAGCAGAGTGACGTCATTAATGCTCAGTGGTGTTCGCAAAGGTGAATTGTGGTATTGGAATATGGGAATCGAATCGTCCACCCACGTGCGATTGACTGAAGAGATAATAGGGAGAATGTGTGTATAAGCGGTTTAATTTCCAACAGCTTTCCAGGTTATGGGCAAAACCGAAATCTTTAGAAGAAATTGAAGCCGAATCTACATCGGCCAACGTGTATGTCAGCAAGATTACATAAATGCTACTATGCACTATTCTTATTTACTCACTTGTATCAAGCAGTGTTATATTCAATCTGGCAGGGAGCTCTGTTTTTGAGGCGTCGATCTCCTTCAAATCACTATCCCAAATGCTTGCAATTACCACATCGCTCATAACGCTTTCAGAGTTCTTCCCATACCAATACGGATTTTCTGGTACACCTATCACCTGCATACAAAGCGGCATAGTGTTTGGTGCATTTTCTTGAAGAAAGTGCTTACAGAGAATCCTACGGTGTCATCGAAGCCAATCTTATCAGTTTTCGGAGCCATGTTTCCACCCCACAACTTGCCATCTGCACCAGGCTTCATTCCCAACAAGCGGAGGTAAATTAGCTTAGCTTTCTGCGTGACGAGTCTTGTATTTTTCAAGTTGAAATTCAGGGGATTGTTGATGGATTTCGAGAGACCCATTGAAACCCTAGCTGCTCTTGTAAGCAGAGTTCTGGACGTTGACAACATTGTGAAGTACTGTGAAATTGATGAATGATTATATTTTATTCCTCAATTAAAAAAAAAAAAAAAAAAATAATAATAATAAAATAAAATTTATTAGCTATGTCTCATGATTCAAGTTTTCACCAAGTACCAACCGATTGTGAAGGCTTGGTTGGGCTGTTCCTGTTAATGCGCGCAGGGACAGCTTCTTTATCGAGAAAATGGTTCCAAAGTTTGGCTGACCCTTTAAACAGCAATCTGGGAAGACACAAAACTCGCAGTGGCAGTGGGACAGTAGGCTCTATCCCAAATCCATTGGGCATTCACCCCAGGGATTTATGGGAGGGGTGGCAGCGCATGCGCATGCAAGAGTACATGAGTATCACTCGCGCTATTTCCATCGTTATATGGATGTATTAGAACGAAAATGTTAGTCCGCAATTTCCGAAGCAATTTAGCAGACAAAGTGGTCGCCACTGAGCAACACAAGAGATCTCTGCTGCGTATATTTCCACACAGTGACATGATTGCACGCTAGACCAGAAAGCATTGCACCCAGCAAATGTGAAAAAGTCTATTGTACATAGTAGGTTATGTTTAACTACATGTAAAAGGGAAGTATTGAAAAGTGCCTACTTAAGTTTACGCTTAATTGAGGAGACCATGCATGTTACAGTAATTAATGAATCTCTTACTCAGTTGTGGCATAGACAGAATTCTCGCTAAAATTGTCAACACTTCCATGCGACAATGATTTCATTCGATCAAGAAGTACTTTGCTTGTTTTCAGGTATGTGCTTCCCATTTGAAGCTTCATTGCATCAGACACCTCGCCCAGACAGTCGCCGTCGATCCCTGCCATAAGGAGGTTGTGCTGGCTGACGTCTCCCACGTGAGTCACAGTCGCGCTTTCAGCAAACGTGAGCAGCTTCTTGCGCATCTGCAAAAAAATCAAAATTGACAGAGACTCGGCGTGAAGGCTGGCCACACCTGCGTCCTATAATTGATAGCTTTTTGACTTTGCGATTGAATGCAATCCCCGTTGAGGACAGAAACGATGCTATTAGCAGTTGTTAATGCCTCTATGATGAAACAACGTGCGTGAAGTATCAGAGGCAATAATTTCGCGACATTGTTACCATCAGTCCGACCACTTTGATCCAAGGACTCTAAGATATTCGAAGCAGTAATACCTGGTGGATGCATGACCCTGTTCAATACGGTTTCGACATCAGCAGATGCAATCGGCTGAACCTGCAAAATGAAATATACCAGATTGGAATGTGTACATTGCAGAAGTGAGAAGTCAGAGGTATCTCACCGTAACACGTAGAGGAGCGTGTTCAATCCAGACGCCGAGATCATTTTGAACAACGACAACTAGTGAGAGAACCGCTGAAGTTTGTGACTTTGGTGTTGACAGTCGCACTGGAGGCATCATCGGTTGGCGGCCACTGTAAAGCAGAGTCCCTGAATGTCAAAATGTGATCATTTATTTCAGTTTTCATATAGACTATAATATATATTATATATATATATATATAGACTCACCAACTACTTGGCTTTGATCACGAACATAGAGAGCATAGTGCAGATAAGATCCCGGATCTTGAAACCCTGAGCATTGGACGTTGAATTGGGTGTCAACAGCGTGGCCGCTTGTGGGTGTCACGGTACAGGTGCCCATGCTGGGCTCTCTTGCCACGCGTAACATGGTCTCGTGGAAATCCCCTATGTGTACGCATTCGTTTTGATACACTGAAATCAAATAACCAGAAATTGAAACAACATACTTTCTGGAGTATTATTGCAGGCGAAACACTGTTTTAATTGTGCCAATCCTGCTTCCTCACAGCCCTTCCTCCTCACAAATGGAGCCATTCAGAACGAAGTCGGCGTTCGACTATACCCTCAGGAAACCAGCTTAAAATATGCTGCCCCTTGACGATGATGGTGCACTGGTGCATCCAGAATGCCGTGCATCATCAATTGAACATGAGTCAAAAATATTGATTGCAGTACTCAGTACGAACTACTGTAGTCTGTACCGTTGTGTGTAGTCTGTACATATAACATTTCAATTTTTAGATAGCAGATTGCTTGGGGGTTGCTATATACTATGCGTGCACCCGATACCAAATATGAGCAAATTGACACATTTCAACAAGGAAACCCGCCATTTTACGAAAAAAGAGAGAGGGAGAGAGAAAGAGAGAGATAGTTGATGACAGAGTTTGACTCCGTCTATTCCTTTCACCCAGTTATGAATGAGAAGAATCCCCAGAGAAAGTTAAGCAAGTCACAGAACTGTTCATTTTATGCTTTACAGATTCAGCAATCATGATTTATGAGAAACCAAAATGTGATGATTGTCGTCTGCTTCCTATAGCCACTTTGGTCAACCGAACTCACCAGTAAGGGTAATGTTGTAATCACCAAAGGGGATTCTGTTAGTGTGAACATCTAAATCAATCGTTTTGACGTTACTCGGTTGCTTTGTGTCTTGACCCCATATAAGTCTAGGGTCGGCACCCCAGATGACATTACAATACCTCACAACGCTTCCAGGTCTTGAGGCGACAAACCTTTTGCTGAAAGAGGTAAAGTATTGATCAATCAATGTACATTGTGGGCGAAAAAATAACAAAAATCACAGTAGTATTAAAACAAAATTTAAATGTTGTTAATTAACGCGAAAACAATGTCATACTCGGGCACTAAGAGATCGCCGTCAACAAAGATCCAAGCTTCTAGCTTATAGTCTCTGTTCGACGAGGAATAATAATATTCACAATTATCGATGCACCTGTTGAATATAAGAAAAGCATCTAATCTGGATGTGGCAGATGGTGGAGAGGACTCACCTCAGCTGAACAATAAATTCCCGTTTTGGACCACATGCATTAATGGATGGATCCCACGGACCGTAATCACAGCGGCACCTCCCTGGGGTCAGAAATATACTCGTCAGGCATCGTGCACTGTGTCAATCGGGTACTAGTATATAGGTATATACTGTAGTGATAACGCAAACTACGAATACTACCGTAAACCGACAGCACAGCGAACGTAACAAACATGAGCGCGCTTGATATTAGGCCTACATCATCCCCTTTCAGGAACTCACGAAACAAATTTCCTCAACATACAACACTAAAATTTCAAAGGTCTATCTTTCTTGGTGGTTTAATTAATATCGCATTTGGATCAACCCAGCGTCACTGATGGCTGACCTTCAGATTCTGGCATCAGAGATAATGGTGTGATATCAGAGGGCAGCATTAGTGTGATATCAGATGGTGACATTGGTGTGACATCAGATGGTGGCATTGGTGTGACATAAGATGGTGGCATTGGTGTGACATAAGATGGTGGCATTGGTGTGACATAAGATGGTGGCATTGGTGTGACATCAGACGGCGGTAGCGGGACGCTTGGTGGCTTCAGCATTTGACTTTCCGATGCAATAAGGATGTGTCTTCAATTTCTCCATAAGGGTTTTGAGCCTGGATCCAGATTTTGGATCAGGTAGCGAGGACTTGCGATTCCCACAACTCCCATGAGTTCACTCCAGGTTGCCTCAGTATCAGTTTTCATCCTGACAAGTTGATTAGGTAGAATCTCCTGCAACGTGCAACTGAGTGACGTTTGTTTTTGGATCCTGCAATGAATAGCTGAACTTTTCTTTAGCCTTGGTCTCGGGGTGAGTTGGTTAAACATTTGTTCTGTGACAACAATGACGTCTCGCTCCTTCTCAGTCCCTGAATGCTGAGACCAGTTGCCAATGGCTCAACTCTGGGACCTCAACTGCTCCGATTTTTTTCTTCTGCAACAGACAGCGAAGTGCCCCTCCTTGCCGCAGTTTCTGCATTGAACGTTCTTCTGCTACCTCTCCAAGCCACAACGTAGTCTATAATGCAAAAATGCAACTCGAGGTGGGCCCATACACACCCTTACCCCCGCATTTGTTAATGCAGCTAAGTAATCTGAGGTAATCTGAGGTGTCACTCGTGTTGGGATTATAGCATGAAACACGTTTCTATAGCCCCTAAATATACATGCCGTAACCACCATCCCAGGAATACGTCATAACGTACCAGGGCAACTGGTTCATTGCTCCCAGGCGCTACGGAATAGAACACAGTATTCATCTGACCAGGGTTCAAATATTCGCACAAAAATAACAGTATCCATGGAATTGAGTGTTTGATCTATTTTACGATCAGAATTAATGTTTGTTGATCTCTTCATAATTCTTGCCTTACCAAGATGTTTCACGACGATATGGGAGCTGTATATGGCCTACACTATGCCGTATATTTTCAGTATATAATAGGCCTATAGTGCTTCTAGATGCATCGTCCCGTCCAGCGGGATGAGCGATAAAGTATGTTCCGCAAATTCACGAAAAGGACATCGGGCATGGCATATGCATTGATCGGCGTCACCCGCTGCGGACCCCTGGTATCGTGCCGCGGATGCTGTTATGATCATATTCATAATGTTGGCGATCGCATAGCAGAGATCGCCCACATTATGATGTGTGAGAAAGAGGAACCAGGGATGGGTGTTTTTATGTCGCACTGCGGCTACAGTGATTTAGTTAATAAATTATATATATTATTAGATATACACGACTAAGTCTCAAATGATTGACCACAGCACCCCCTTTTGATACATTATTACAATAATTCTTTCAGACAGATGCATAGCAGATTATCAGCTATGCTTTATTATTATTATTATTGGGTGTTTTTTTACCAATTAAACTCGATATCGACAACTTTCTTCAAGTCAACGATAGTAATCGAAAAATTAAAATATATAATTTCCAAATTACATTGAAGTCGTGATTGCATGACTAATGCTAGTAGTGAGGCTTTTTTAAACATCAACTTCTTAAAGTGGAAATATTTAAGCTTCCATAAATTGTAATTTCTGTTATTTATAACTGAACACTTTGCCAATTGAAAAGTCTGATCTGGATTGCTCAATTTACAGATTACTGTCATTATACGATACAAAATATAATTGTTTTACCATCATTAATGTTTAATAACGGCTCACTTGAAACAATAAAGCTATGCACCAAAGGCTCTAATGGGCATGCAGAAGAGATCGCATATGAAAATTGAAATGATAAAACTCAGATAAGCATTTACATGTTTTGATCTGAGGCCGCACATATGGAGATGACACTATTGTGCTTGCATTCTTGTCTACAGTCTCTGCTGTTCTGGTAAAACACTAATGCGCGCAGCGAGGCGGCGGCGTCGTTAATTCCGCATTTTGGGAATACTAATACTCCAGATAAAATGACCAAATAAAAGGCAGGTATTGTTTACCGGTATAAATGAATCCTATCACCGTAAATGTAATGATTTTGGTATAAATAGCGCGATTTAAGAGGAAAGCGCATTTTGTAACACTTTACGCAGCATTGAAAATTCCCCATTATTGATACTGCCATGGTAATAGACTTGTGAATCACCCTGCATATAATGACCACGCTAAATCAAATTGCCTCCGAAAAGAGAATGGGTTAATCGAATTTCATTCACACATGACTTACCGATTCAAATTATTATTATTTGAATGGCACTCACCCCTAGATCTCATGCAACCAGCCATAGTTTTCCCGCTGCCGCCACTGGCGGTATGCCCGCAATCTTCAGCCTGGAGTTGGTTTATGTTTTGGAAGAACTTCACAGTCATGCAGTTTCCCGGTGCATATGTGTTAAAACTTGGATAGACCTTCTTGGGGTCGTACTGGAGGGGGGTGTGAGGGGGACAGAGGGGGAAAAGATGAAATAAATAATAATTGATTGATATATATATAAGAAACATGTACCGTACATGTACAATATACAGAGTAGGCCAAAAGTAGTCATCTACTCCATGTTAAAAACATAACTCGAATACTTGCTAAAATGTATCGATTATTCCAAAAAATAACTACCTGATATGGATTGACTGTTTTCTTTGCGCCCATTTATTCAAATAAAAAAGAGAGAGTTTATTTTGAATGAAATTTAAGAAGAAAATTTAAATGCGAATGCGATCGCAAAGAGAGCAAAATCAGATGAGCCCCTGAACGAGCAAGTATTTATTTCTCCTATCTTTCAGCGATCTGTTTTTAACACTTTCTCAGAAATGCGTAGAGCATTGATATCTTTAACATGGAGTAGATAGACCACTTTTGACCCACTCTGTATATGTAGAATAGTGTACGTTATAAAGTTTCACTATTATAGTGATATTAGCTATAAACTATTACACTGGTGAGGGATCACAATGTTATGTAATTGCACCTCAGTTCCGTCCGGATACCTCCACGGGGAAGAAGAGTCCTGCCTTGTAATTCCCGTCCACATTCTATTCAGAAATCTTCTCTTGAGCCCCAGATTTGCTGGAAGCAGAATCAAAGACATTAAAATCGTATACTCATGTCTGTAATATAATTTTTGCTTGCAAGAAATGCATGCAATAAGTATGCCACAGGATGATTTGTCAATGTGGCATATTATATCATGCAAATTCAACTGATTCGACGAGTGATGTTTATGAATTAAAGGGAACAAATAATTTTGTTTATAATCAATTAATATAAACACTACTGTTGTGATTAAACCTGATTATGCAAAGGAAGGTACACATGATTGCGAGTTTGTTCGGTCGGGAGCAACCGCAGTGATGGAGTTATCTGGCCTTAACCATGAGCGTGCTCAGAATTTGCGAAGAAGGGGTGCGCGTCCAGGTCCTGTTTGAGTGTGTGGATTAAATTAATCATATTATTTTCGCAGACACGATGCGTGCCACAGACAGTGTCAGACACTTCAACGCTATGGAGATCCCGGGGCATGCTTCCAGGGGAAAAATTGTGCGAATAATACAGTCAAATTATGTAATCTGAGCATATCAGAAAGCAATTTCACATTGTCTATTCATATAAAAAGGTTGATATTATTTAAATGATAAACTCGATGTGATACCATCTTACGGATAAACACAAAAGTCTGATTTTATGCATTCAGTCATAATTATGTTAAAGAGAGAGAGAACTGGTTAAGAATGGACTTTGAGTCGTTATTTGATGCACCAAAAATGATTCCTATGCTTGGCCCACACAAGGAATATCATCGAGAACGATTTCGCGGGAGATATATTGCTAATTAGGCGTGACGTCAGGGGCTGTGATGAAACGCCGAGTTGCCCATCTTTTACAATGGGTTTCGTCATATCAGCGTGTCCTGCGACTAAACCCCTGGATATTTTTTTATTTTATTTTTGGAAATAGATAGAATAATCATTTTGCCACCAGTCAGGCGCAAATTTTTTTTTCTTATTTTAACAAGCGATTTTCTAGGACACCTACCATGGTTTCTCATCCTGAAACAGTAAAAAGGTCAGCCAGAGTGCACCACGCATGCGCAATACTGACGGATTTCCCCCTACTCTTATCGATAAATCCCAAGGGTTCTTTATCCTGCATACAACCATAGACAGTAGTACACAGCGCCCGGCCTTGTTACGCAGTTGGGCAGCACTGCAGAGTCACCGAAGAATTACAATTATAACGGATTACAATTATAATTCACAATCATAACGCACGTGGCCTGATCGGGTCTCAAACCCGGGACCTCGACCACCACGACGAAGCCAAAGAGCAAAAAATCTTGAGAACCCCGAAAATCGAACTTCAATTTCAGAAAATTATTATATAGTTTAATTAGCACCATTGCTGAAGTTGCTGCAGCCATCTATTAGCAATAGGAGTCTTAGAAACAGATTAATGTGAGTTGTGGTACATATGACGAACATGTCTGCCGATACAGTTTTTTTTTTGTTTTTTTTTTTTTTTTACCTTTTCAAACTCTTGTTAATATTACTCCCATTAAAATTGCGTTAAAATAAAATTACTCACGGCCGAAATATTGCAGGTCGTTGAATCCACTCGGTGTATCCAAAAAGATCAAACCAGCATTCTCAGCCAGGCATTTGGTCACTGCTGTTGCATGATCAATTGAGTTCTTAGCCCATGAAAGAATTGTCCAGCAGTATCCAACGCCGACTTCGAGCCACCCCTTTCTGCAGTACAAGTGAGTGCTGTCTGAGAAATAAAGCATGTATAGTTAACCCTTTTAAAACGCCAACATTGGAAGTGGCTTGTATTATGTTGATCATATACTGAGAATAATAATATCAATGAGCTATACATGCAGCGGTTTCAAAGCACCTGTAAATCAAGCAATGGGAATAATTATAACTATGAAATAACAGCGCAACAATTATGTACGGGGCTATACACTCTGGCTGTTAACAAAATGTACAACAAATCGGAAGTCAAATAAAAGAAACGGAAAGCTTTTATCTATTTTATGTATCACAAATGTTGCATCGTATACAAGTGTACATTCATTCATATGATCATTATGGCATGCATGCGCGTGTACAATCGCTGACAATAACACACAATCCCCGCAGCATGCTGGAATATAATATTATGCGGTCATGATAATCACGCGTATGAATATGCGCTTAGTTCGTCGCTGTTGCTCGCACGAGGGAAAACTGGAATGTGTGTCTCAGAACTATTTTTGTTAACTCTTAATATCAAACAAGGACAATTCCTTGGAACTTTATAAAAAAACACATGTGAATCATGGAATCTCTATACAACTGGTGTTTTGTTCAATCAAAATTACCCCCTTTTCTCCATTTTATATTAGATATTACTACTAGTATTCTATGGTTATCTTCTGTTTTTGCTCTGAAAACAATACATGGTGCTTGACTTTAATGTACTCACTCAATGGCCTGGCTGCCTCGGCGCCTGGGAACAATACTATGCCTAAGATGCACAGCAGAATAACAGGACACATGGTCATCTGAAACAACAGAGAAATTTAGCAATGCACTGCAATATCATTATATAGGTCACTCATTTCGTTGTTCTAATAACGGCTTTTTAATGGAGTTTTTTCAAGAACTCAAATTTTAAAGCCTATATTGTTTTATCTTCTATTTTATGAAAATCAGAAATTGTGTAATTCGCTTCATTTTTATTAGCGCGAGCTTTCTAATTTTGATACGAATAAAACAATTCATCGCAACCATGTTTTCTCAGTCCCTCTAGAACACAGATTGCATCTACGAATGACCGTCACAAGCAAAAGTACCCCATCTGCATCCATGAAAATCATTCAACGATCTACCACCCCTCCATCCAGTGTGATGAACCCCTTGAAAATTCTCCAAAGAGGAATTCGTGAAATAAATAAATAAATAAAATAAACGAAACCAGTATAGGTCTAATTCTAATTCTTTGTTCGGTCAGTCATTTAATCACTCAATAATTAAAGTCAGTCTGTCCGTGATGTACATGTAAATTTCTTACCTTTGTTCCCGTCAGTCCGACGCGGGCTGTACGCTTGCAATGAATGTGCGACAAATCCATTTTCGCGCCAAATTGTTATTATGGGATAGCTTCGCACTTTGAGTCGTACGATTTCTGTTATTTCTGGAGCTTCGCGCCACGGAACGAATTAGTATTCGTCAAATCATGATGCAAAACCCTCGCCTGAGACGAAGAAACAGCTTTTGTTTCACAAATATCGAAATTTACACGTAATTAACTAGTCCCACACGAAAGAAACTTCATTTAGGTGATAAACCCGGCGGTATCTGAGCTCAAATGTTCGGACATGGTTCGGTCTCATTAGCTCCCTGAGCGAAACCTTAAATAAGCCAGTGCTCCGGATCTAGAAGACTGCATGAGCGTTATGTTTCTGAAATCAGAAGAAGCATAAATCAATACTACGCTAATTTTCATCTTTAACAAAGCTTGTTTTACCTTCATTAACGCGATATCTACTGTTTTGCATATATGAGGCGGAAAAAAAGAGAGGAGATATGCTGACTTTTCATGACTGGATTATCTTTCCTCACGATTTCAATCTGCAACCCGAATGCTCTATATTTACATAGTGGGATAATTCATTATATTCCTCATTCATTGATATAATAATCCAAGGCCGTGCGGTGGTCGTAATTATTCAAGGTAGAGCTAGAGCAAGCAAGTGCCGGAGACAATTTTTGCAGCTCTGCTGAGCCTTTTAAATGGTGGGTATAAAAGCAAAATACGTTAGTATCCATGACAACCTTTAATTATCAACAGGTAGATAAACTTTTATTCATCAGTTTACAAATCATTATCACTCAGACACAAAATTTACAGCCTGCGCGAGTGCTTTTTAGCGAAAATCTCAACGACTTCGTCTAAGGAGATGGGCTGATCGTAATGGATCGCAATCAGAGCCAGCAACGAAAGCCTCTCTTCACCCATGCTTCATCTGTTGAAGTTATGGTTGTAGGCGGAGGACACATGCAATGCGCAACAAGCAATAGATATTGGGATAAATTTCCCTCGGACATTGTTTCAGTGCTGCGGCAAACGAGCTGGGCCTTTTGGCTTCGTGCATGGCTCTGAACTCTGTTGCCTACATGTCCACTTCCTGCTCCGCTAGTTCAGGGGCAGGGAGATCACTCGCATACAATTCAATCAACGATTCAATCGCTTCTGTTAGATCGAGTGCCTCCGCTGCAATCACGGAGGGTACCAACCTAAATAACGACGATGCTATTCTGGAGAGAGCTAGAAGAGATAGAAGTGCGTGGATATTAACAGGCCTGTACAAGTTGTTCATGCATACTTACATGAGAATTGTCCTTTGAGCTCTTGAATAACGTAAGCCATAAACGGAATCGCTAGATTTCTCAGGTAGTACTCCTTGATGGAGTCGATGCATTCGACCGATCTTGCTGCTTAGCTGATCGTCTTGGTAGTGAGGGTTCTACGTTAATAGTCTAGGCAACTCGTACGAAATGGCAGTAAATGGAATGGAAGAATGCGGCTGCACCCTCGCACTTCCCCTGGTAGTACGTCAAAACTTCACCAACCTGCATTGTTTATTAGCATTATCATAGCACTATCACTTGGTTAATTCATGAATACCATTTGGTGAGCTCGGATTATGTCATTTACTCAGATAGCGCAAAGGGATTCGTCAGGGCGTCGAAGGAGCTGCTGTCGATGTAAGGCACTGAGGGTCCTGAATGGAAATTCATTGCCCGAGAGCCCCGTGGTTGGGTGGATGGTGGGAGAGAATGGTCAGAACCGTAAAATCGGCTCTCCGCAAATTGATTAGCGTCCGGTGTTTGAAGAAGACAGAGTTGGAGACCGTTCTGCATGAAAATAACGCTTGCGTCAATTCTCGTCCGTTGACCTTTGTGAGGGATACCGTGGACGCAAGTTCTCCGCTGACTACATCGCATTTCCTCATTGGGAGAACCGCTCGTTTTCCAACCGACGTGTTAGACGATGTCAAAGTTGCTTCTGTTGCTGTCGAGGACCATTCCCAGCATGGAAGCGTCGAAAACACGCATTCTCAGGCCAAGAGTTCTGATCTAATGTTTAAGAGGAGATAACTATTATGAAAGATTACACAAGAACGATTGATTCATCTGAGAGCAGTAATAGTGCCATGCATTGTACACAATTTATTTTGATCTAATATTCTTGATTTTACATATCAATGCACTGGATCAATTGATGTGTGTTGCAAGAACTTAGCTCAATTAATTAATGAGCTAAAAGCAATCCAATTTGAAACTTTGAATAATCACTGTGACCATAACCTTTAACCTTTGACCTTTGAACTTTCAGTGGTAATCCAAAATAACTTGTTTTATTAATAAGTGCAACTTACTAATTGACAGACATGAGCAAATTAAAAATATTCTGTACCCAACTTTGTTCATGGAAATATTCATGCGTCGAAGTGTGACTAACATGTGTTCCGACCGAAAACACACATATTCTGAATTATCGCATTTTCTTGTAAGACTCAAAAGCACAGGTTGTATGCAACTTAGAAAAGTAACAAAAATAAAAAAATCGAAATAAGCATCGATTTATGCAATTAAATGCTTTAATTACCACAATGACCTTGACCTTGGAGCAACCTCATTAAATCTCATGATTTCGTAAGATGTCTATACTAGCAATATATTATACTCTGCTAATTGCAACTCTATAACTGGCATAACTTACGAGATATCAACGTTTCATAAAGTCGTAATTACTATATTATACATAATACGCAAGAGCGGTGCATCTAAGAGCAGAAATACTTCCGAGCTTTATTTTACATATTGATGCACTGAATCATTTGATGCCAGTTACAAGTCGATGAGCTAAGAGCGATAGAATTTGAAACTATGAAAAATCCCTGTGACCTTGACATTCAACCTTTGACCTATATTTACAAAAAAATAACACGCAAGTAACATAAAACATAGAAATATATGAAATAAATGCTTATTTTTATTCCACTAATTGGTGCTGATTTCGGTTGAATTTGCAGCTGGTAGAGATGACGAATTGCAGAATTACGAATGCAACGCAACCGATAACTCCAACAATAAAATTAATAAGAAGCGCTGGCAGAGACCCGTACACATCAAACACAATCCCTCCCACAAGAACGCTACTCAGGATGCCGACATTCTCAGCAACCTGCCATACTGACATAGCGTAACCGTCAACTGTGATGTATTCGTTGCACCAGACGACAAGTAACGTTGCTGTAGGCCCAGTGAACATCCCCATGATAATTACAATCATAAAATACGCCGGCACTGACGTTAATCCCCATAGATAGAGGAACAAAGCCCAAATGCTTGTCATCACAAGACACATTGGAACGCATATCAAAACAGAAACACGCTTCAGAAGCAATGAAGCCAGGAGCTTGCTGATTGTCCTACTGATGTCATAAATGACCAAAACGAAATCGCTGCTGCTCGCAGCCATATTAAGGCTACTCTCTATGCCGATGGTAGGGAGAAGATAAGCAGGTATCATGTCAGAAGCTCGGACGAAGAAATCAACAAAGCCCATTCCTGGAACCACCAGCCACAGCAACTGACTTGCCCGCTTTGACTCTTTGAAGTCTTCTTCCCTGTCAACAGTAATAGTCGAAGCCGAAACGTAACACAGGTGGCCGCGAGGACCGACAACATGTGAAGTA
>KB292506.1:493834-504993 GCA_000328365.1 Capitella teleta
TTCTTTGTTGCGTAAGCCTGATCGTGGCTTTTACGCCAGGATGCGATAAGCCATGCAACACATTGAAAACGTCCTTGAAAAATTCAGGTGGAACCAATGGTCAAGGACAACCAAGAGACATGTCACAAAGGAGAGTGTAGCCACCTGGGAAAGAAATGTCATTTAGTTTAAGACTGCTAATGGCGGTACTTGAGGCTTTAGCATCCTCACTGGTTTTGTGTGATGCCGCCAAAGCTACAGGATCAACGACCGGATGAACACCCATCACATCAGCACGAGATAACCAACATGCTGTAATGTTCCTCTTCCCAGATATATGACGTAGGTCAGTGTTTAACTCACTGATGAATGAGTTTGCGTTGTTGTGAAGCAGAGATTGGGTCTTTTTCTTGAAAAGGACATCAACCAGGGGTTGATGGTCAGTCAGAACGAGGAAATGACGACCTTCGAGAAGAAACCGAAAGTGGCGAACTGCAGAGTACAGAGCATGGCGTTCCCTGTCGAACGCACAATATTTTCATTCAGCAGAAGAAAGCTGCTTACTGAAGAATGCAAGAGGGCGCCACGTGCCACTCTGCAGTCGCTCTAAAACAGCTTCAATTCCAGTGTCTGATGCATCACTCGAGAGGGCTAACACAGCTGCAGGAAGAGGGTGCACAATTAAGCAGAGCGGCATTGGCCAAAACTGTTTTCGAGTCCTTGAATGCCTCAGTCATGGCCTCGGACCACACCACTGACGACCTGCGATCTTTTTTCTTGAGGCTTTGATATAAAAGCCGAAGGATGGACGCCAACTGTGGGATAAAACGATGGTAAAAATTCATTGATCATAAGAATTTTTGCAATTTAGGAACATTTGAAGAGGGTAATAATGCTAAAGATCTTTAGTATATAGGATACTAGTCTCCAGGCATCATTTGCTTTAGGAACCATGTGAATAGGAGGCAACCACGGCTCTTAGATTTACGGATGATGCCCACGCGTTCCATTGATAGGAAATCTTCTTTATTTTGATATGGGCTCCTTTCTCGTCTTATTAACGCAGTAGCATTGGCAAATGGAATACATGTAAGAAGTAACGAGGCTTCACAACATCAAATCCAGTATATAAGCAATCACATTCAAACGATCTCTCTTTTGTTTTTTGTGTGATTTTGATGCTTCTTTGGTGAGTACAAGATCAGGCCTTGGCAAGAGAGGCGCTCGATCGAGCTCTAACGCCATCGAGCGCCTAAAGCTGATGAGTGACGATCATTTCATCGAGCGCCTTGGCCTTCAGTTTTCGAGCGGCTAAAATTCGCCTAATATTTTGACCATATAACCCTCTTTCATTCTTGCACTCTTTTCACGCTTGAGAAACCTATTTTACTATCGCCAAGACTCAACACAGTATGTACTCTTCAGGTACTTTCCATTCAAATCCACCCCCAGTTATCATTGAAGACAAACTCATCAAACGTGTCAACTCTTTTAAATTCTTAGGCGTCATTATTGACGACAAGTTATCTTGGCGTCAACATATTTCAAATATTTGAGGTAAATTCTGCCGATCACTCGGCATATGGCACAGTGCAAGATTACTCCTCAATAAGAAAACAAGGATAACCCTCCACTATGCATTCATATACCCGTATTTAAATTAAATTACTGTCTTGACGTTTGGGGTCACTGCAATATGAACGAATTTCAGTCCTTGTTTTATGGCCGATGAACTGTCACCGAGGCGTCGAAGCAAACTGACCGTCTAAAATTGCGTCTAAAAGTGGTTGCAGTTGAGAACTCGCGAGTGACCGAGAAATGAATTCCCACTCTGTTCAAATTAAGAAATAAATAAAAATATACAGAACCAATTCTATAGATATGGGATTCGAACCCTAATAATTCCAATTATAAACCACACTATGTTACAGACATGTTATGAAAACAACAACAATTAGCAAACGACCGAGAGGAAGTTAATTAAATCCATGTGGTCAACAAAAATAAAAGAATGAAAGAGGTTTATTTATCACTTGTGAATGTGTTAATTGAAGTCTAGTTCGCGGTACATTGCCTATAATATCAAGACACGACGTGTACGTCAGTATCACACCACACAATTTTGGACTGCAGTGAATAAGTCAAAGAACTCAGAAAATGTCACACTGATACCTGCATCAATTCATATAGAAGATTCACATTGCTTGACAAATTGTCTGTTTTTGTAATACGGACAATATAATGCAGGTTAACATGCTATTTGCTGATTGCAAATATCGAGAAGCGTTCGGTGAGATGATGCAGTGTGATTCAAAAAAGAAAGCAGAAGAGATGGTGAGTCCGACTAAGAGCATTTCTTTTTTGATGTAATGGACAACAAAAACACTGAAAATATCGAAAATAATCACCCAGGCGGGCAGATAATTATCTTTTTATCACCCCAAAGACACACCAGAATCAAGCATTTGTGGAAATTGAATATTGAGTGCATTCCCGAAAAAACACCGGAAGTTGCTGTTCCCGAAACGACGCGCATAGATAATTGTATATAAAAGCAGCCGCGATGTGTATCCGGTTCACAACTGATTCTGTCGGGGATCTTCCTCCTGAAATTCCCTCTAGATTCAGAATTTCACCAACACAATGGGACCAAGAAGCGATCGTTATGACCCCAACTCCTAGTGCCAGCTGAGGGAGCAGCTTTTCCTTTTCGGCTGTATTTCAACCGTACATGAGAATGACTTTAAAAATCGAAAGTTCCCCGGAGAATGGCGTAGACAAACCGTCACCTATCCCGCCACGAAGCAAGTCAGTCAACCTCTCTGAATCAGGTTCGATTGAATATGCTGTCCTACAATTAAATGAACTAGTTGTGGAACCCAAACGTTCCAAGAGGATTGCTAAAGCAAAGATCTATTATACTACCATCGACATCACCCCCTCGGCTGCTGTCAACAAGGCACTTGGTGAGCATATGGAAGAACGTACCAGAAGGGGTTCGTTCACAAGCATCTGACGAAGAAATTTCTATAAAGACACAAACAAGAAGCATCGGAAGAAGGGTTTTTAGGTTCTTCGAGCCATACTGCTGTATTTCACAAATGCCTGACTTGGCAAAGTCACACATAATTTGAGCCGTTTGTTTTGCAAGTGTTGCAAGGAAATAATTTCATTTCATGTTTGGCGTGAAACTTACGGAGCAGTCGGGACTGTTTACAAAGACCGCAATACGCATGAACTCTTCCTTAAGCAATCTGCGGTTACCTCTCCGGTTTTTGGTTAAAAAATGAAATTGTTACGTATAATAATGAAAATAATGTATGTCAGAATATCTCACAATGTTATCATATTTTTCTTGGCTTGGTTCCTCGAATAAATATGGAAATTTTCTGCTTGGTACGTTTATTATTTTCGTTATCTTTTTATATCGCCCAGTTTTGTGAAAACAGAGAACCCACCTCTGTTATAATTAGTCGTGTTTATTTTATTCCAAACCGATTGCAACCAAATTTAAAGATGAATGCTCTAGAATGATTAAAAAATCTGGAAATGCAATAAGATTACGTCTCCGAGGCTCCTATTGCCGAGAATTATACGATGTTGTCCGATCGTTGCTTTTGCCGTACACAATAAAGACATCAGAGCATTGGATTGCAATTGACCGATGCATGATTCATTATTTGTTGCCCAAATATCTAAAAAAAGACTTGTTCGTATCAAGTTTGCATAATAAGTCGTTTTGAGTGATAACACAGCATACTTGGTTGTGAGGTTGAACACGTTTTTATTATCGATAAAGCATAATATATGTATAAATATATACATACAATAATCTCGTTTGAATCACAATCCATATACCAGTTTGATAGAAGAAATATCGTGTAATGCGTAGATATTGTATAATATAAGCTTTCTCAGATGAATCCCTGAAATTAGTCTTATTTACCATATTTCGATATACTTCTATACTAGCGCCCCCTCTCCGCTCTGCCGAAATATTGATTAATAGATCCATAATATCATAACCATAAAGCTCAACAACAAAAACACGATATAAATAGACATGCGCAAAACATATGAGTATTTCTACCCTCTGGTCACAGCCCAGAATGCGAATAAAAGCAGCACTAAAACTGAGCAGTTGTGAGGTGCAATGATGGCTGCACCACTGGGCAACACCACCACGGGGGATAGTGTTGCTGAAGGGGTGTAGTTCTGTGCGAGGATGTACTCTGTGGTGATGTCTTCACAGTTTGGATAGGTCACAACGGGCAGCTCCGTGATGAGCAAAGTGATTTCAGCCGTTGCCGTGGCGTCATCAGTCACTGCCTCGAAGGACTTGGTGGGGCCCGCTTGGTCTGAATTATTGTTATATTTGTTGCACGGGACCAGGTGGCCCATTGCAAAGTAGAATACATCGGGGGCATTGGAGACAGGGTAGTAATAGACTCCGTTCAAGAAGTATCCTCCCGTCAGTGTGTTCCTGATGTAGCTCTCCTGGTTCTTCTTGTCATTAGCTGTCGACGAACAAAATATTAATAAAATAGTCATAGGCGATGTCATTCACTTACAGGCTTTGACTCCGAGGAGCATGCCAAGCAGCAAACCAAGAAGCGCTAGTGCCATCAAAAGACCCAGAAGACAGGCGCAGCATCGCTTCCGCCCGGTGCCTCTCATTGCGTAATCGCTCGCACCTCTGTTGCAACATCCACTGGAGCTAGAACCACGCGAGTTGTGATAACTCGAGGATTGAATCAAGCGTCCATTGGAGTCATATTGTGCTGCAAAACATCACGACATAACACCATGAAAGACAGATAGATAGCGTTAGGACTCACTTGATGTGTTGGAGGATGTGTAATTCACAATATTTCCATGCTGGTCCGTCGTCATGCTTCCATTTCGTCCGTAATTGGTCCCTGCGTTAGAGTCAATGCTGCGAGTTTTGGTGGTTTTGGTGGTTTTGGTGAATCTTTTGGTACTCGACCTCTCGTTGGACGGAGCTCCATTCTCGTAAATGTGTTCTTCTGTACGCACAACTTCAGGACTCGGTAGTCTCTTGGAAGGCAGAGGCGATGCCTGTCTGGTCCTGGGCGATGGTGGCCCACTGGTGTAGGATTTGGACCAACTGCTGACCCCACTGGAGGTAGGCATTGTCTCTTCGTCAATATGTTTCTCAATGAAGATTTTCGCAAATTTTTCACAGCATATGTGACGCTGCGGATGATTACTCAACGCAGTGCAAGGTACTGCCTGATATTTTCAACGGAGTGGCACCTGCGTCACTGAATAACGTGCGGTTGTTAGGAATTGAAAACTTTGCCAAGTCAACAATACTCCGATAAGAAAGCGGTGGGAATTCCATGCCAAAGTAAACATGTGAAAATAAATGTGACGTACAGCGCAGTGTTGATCGATATAGAACGTAATCGACACTAATTTAATTAACACTAATTATTGCAATGTTAAAAAGAAAAACCTTAATCCACTGTGATCTGGATGTCATTATTACGAATTGACGAACCGCTGGTCAAGAGTGAAAACTATATTCTGGCTACTGTCAAGGATAAATTAGCCCTTTTATAATCTGTATATGTTGCGTATATCTTTGACTCATGATTATTAATTTACTGCGAACAGTTGAACGTACGCATAAACCCCGATTAAGAGCGGTTCAGCGGTGCACTATAAGTGTAAATAATCAGATTTGAGCAAACAGAATGATGATAAATATCACGCTGGATAGAAAGAAAGGTCACGAGTTCTTGAACAAACAAACAAACAAATTCGTGTCAGGCAACACCCACTCTCCGACCCCGCTGACGATCTAAAGCAGTCCAGATATAGCCACCAAATCCTGTGGAAGCAATTAATAAGGATACAAGCTGAGCAAGGTGAGCTTTATTATCACAGTATTGACTTACCTTGAGTTGGCTTAATTAATTAACAATGTTATTAATCATGACTTTGAAATGTGACATTTGAGACTTAATCCAGGCGACTCTTCGTGCAAGTTATATATATTTATGATATAATGTGTTTTTTATTTCGTCGTATTATAGTCTCGGACACATGTATCTCTGCCAAACTGTAATTAAGCGAATAAACGAAATCTACAAAGGAGAAATTGACATATTCTCAAGCAACCACTTCTGTGGGTTAGCCAAAAAATAAAGCATGCACATGCTTTGTCATAATTATTTTGTGCGTCTCGATGCGATCCAAGTTTAAGCATCAAAAGGATTTTGTGACCTTTGACCTAAATTGAACCTTCGAAATTTTCATGGAGATTCCTAATGGCCTGCCTCATATTTAAACAACGCTTACTTTGTTAGTCCAAAAGCAAGATTGATTAATTGATTGAACGAATCGGTCACCTATTGTTATACTTCAGATGGCCAACTCTAGGGCCAGCTGGGAGGACGTGAGCAGGAAGGTCGTCCACGTTTCACAGTCTCCAAGGGCTGTGGAGACGGCCGGGGAGACTCTATACTCGACGACAACAACTTCGTCCAGTAGGTCGGCTTCTCCGAGTCGAGTGACACGTGAAGTTGTCAACGTTTCACAGTCTCCAAGGGCTGTGGAGACGGCCGGGGAGAGAGTGTACTCGACGACAACAACTTCATCCCGTAGGTCGGCTTCACCGAGTCGAGGGAGACGTGAAGTGATCTTCGACGACGATGCTGAAGCCGAGGAAGTGTTGAGGAGCTCTGTGGTTTCCCCGTCTAACGTTGATATGGAGCCGATGAGAAGCTCGCGGTCGGTTGTCAAGAACACGGTTGTTTCAAGCCATCGTTCACGCTCCAAATCTCCGGTCAGAAATATCATCAAAGAGATCCATCATTATGAGGATGCAGCCGGAGAAGAGATCCAAGTGGTCAAAACCAACGCTGGGTCTGCGACCAAGAAGGTCACTAAAGTGGAGAAAGTGGTCGCAGCTGCTCCTGCGTCTGCCCTGGCGACTACACGGGTCAGCGAAGTACACCAGTATGCCAACGCGGCTGCAAAGCCAGCTGCGTCAAAGGTTGTTGTTAAGGAAGTTCGAACAACTGCTCCAGTCCGAAAACCAGTAGCTGTGAGGGAGGTCATCAAAGAAATCCATCACTATGACCAGACACCAAGAGCAACAAACAACGTGCAGACTACGGTCACGGAGTCCAGGGTTGTGGCTCCCGCTGCTCAGGTCGCCAAGGAGGTCCACAGAGAAAGCAGAGTGGCTCGCGACAACGGCCATTACAACCAGACAACGAAAGTTGTGCAAAAAGTGTCCAACAGGGGGAACCTGAAGAATTCCAACATCAACACAAGCAGTAACATACACACTACTGTCGTCAACGAGAAAGCCAACCTGAATCGAGGTAGCAGCATAAAGACGGTCAACACCCAAAGCGTCTACAGAGACGCTTCCCCATCTCGGGATTCTGGTTGTTGTGGAAAGAGGTCAAAGGCCAGTTCAAGCAGCAGTCACTACAATTCCTCCCACGTCAATAACCATTCTACAAACCGAGTAGACGTGAGTAAAATCTAGTGCTTTCGCCGAATCCTTAAATTATATCCTTGCAGGATCACTTATCCAACAGCAGACATGGCACCCAATACAACAGTGTGTATAGTAATACTGAAGCTGGTCGTCGCCGAGGTTGTTGCGTGGCATGCTTGGGTCTCCTGGGTCTGTTGCTGCTCGGTGGTCTTATTGCTGGCCTGTACTTTGGAATCAAAGGTAACGATTGTGCCTGTGTGAGAGCATGCTTTCATTTATTTTCTGTGCAGCTGCTCTCGATAAGCAGGAATCATCAAAAGCCATCAACCAATACAACCAGGGTTATGGCAACAGCGGATATTACGTCAACGGCGTCTACGTCATTCCAATAACGCTGTACGACAGCCGAGTTTACCTCATCTACGGAAATGACGTCCCGTGTAATAAATACAATAACAACACGGACAGCACTGACGTGATACAGAATTGTGAAGACTTGACCACTAGCATATCGATTGCCGACTGGACCACCACCGTCGGCCCAGTGGTCAATGTGAACCCAATAGTGGCCAACAACCCTGGATGCCGACCACAAGTGGCACTTCAGCTGATCGGCGCTGCGGTTCTATGCTCTCTGCATGCTTACTACTTCCAACTACACACCTAACTTGATCATGGTGTCACCCCCTTTTGCTGCTTGCTGTACTATTTCATTTAATCATAATAATCATAATAATCAAAATACGATATAATTGAGAGTGTACCTTAATGCATATTGGCGCTTACATTTATTTGTCTGGCTTCTATATCCGTTAAGTGAATATCAGTGGGGGTTGGGGTAATTTGTATATATTTTGTTTTGCTTTGTTTTGTTTGGGTTTGCTTTATTATTGTTTTTATTGCCGTATATGTCTACCGTGTATCGAACAATGCGCATCTTGTTTAATCTTGTTTAAGCACTGAGTTGGAATAAATTTTTCGAAGCCTTCCATGGTATTTCACTCTTTTTTTGTGCTCATGAATGATTGACGAATGGGAAAATTCGATTGTTTCCTTGAGAAGAAGTAGCAGTCTAATTAAGGTAGAATATCCCTTATTTTATCGATCTGGGTGACCATCCAGGAGCTTTAATATAATTGCCATGTATTGGGGACGACATAGAAATTTAATGTTAGCTGTCGAAATTGATTCAGGTAAGATTGACCCTGGCGCAGTGGACCGTCACTTGTCCGTGCAAATATTGCGCATACAGTCACTTGTACAATGTGAAAGTCGATTGAGGAGGCGGTGATATCGACGCATTATAATTATTTCATTGGCGTGTGATGTTCTTATGTTCTTACTTCTACTAATAACAGGAATAATACAATTGAGTTTGCAAATTTGAACATCAGCATAAAGAGTTATTTAATTGATGTACTTTCGAATTTGTGGATCATTTAAGTATGATATTTGTCTGGATTTGACAGAGAGAAAAAGGTATAATTATTTAGCAATGGTTTAGTTTGGTGTTTTTTTTTTGGTTTTTATTTTTATTGTTTATTTATTTTTTTTCAATTCCAGCAGGAGCATTCAAGAGTTCCATGTGTCATTGGATATTTACTTCTTCATTCAGCATTCCAGTTTCAAAAGGGAAGCTCCTGGTTTGCAGTTCGTGTGTGACAGCAGCATTAATTTATCTTGCTCTCGTGTTCTCAAGATGTCTCATTCTCTTCATCGTCAATATCATTGGATAACGATTGCAACATATTGACATTGTCCCATCAAAGTCAGATGGATTTAATCTCGTGAATTAGCCATGGATGTGTTGGTAAATTTGGTAGCATGTTTAGATATTTTATTCTATAATTTTAAAATGTTTAATCAATAAAATAATTGATGTAACCTAAGGAGCGAAAAAAAAAAAATATTTAATAACTATTTCATCATTGAGATAAATCATTGGGATTTATCGATAAGAGTAGGGGGAAAGGCATTGTCTAACGAGCAGACGACGCCACAGCACCAGTCTGTCTCGTAGATCGTGGAACTCATCTTCAATTTTGAAGAGGGAAGTGAGCACGCGAAAGAAAATAGTCCAACATTTGTGCTCGTGTTTCAAATGTAATTCGACATTTAAATGTTATTAATGCGTATTTGAAAAACTGATAATATATTTATGATTAGACACAATGTATTAATTTTCTGAAATTTGATTCCTTTCATGCACTCAAAATTAGGCAATATCCATACGCAAAGTGTAAACATTAGCACGTGTTGTGCGTTTGACAGCTGTCATTTTGAACTCGATTGGACCATGTTCGGAATATTTTCTTCCGAAAAACTCCTTTTTCGTGCTGTGTAAATGCGAAAAAGGGATAAAAGACCTGTTCTGTTCCACGATTGGCATAATTCCTACACCAAAATATTGATTAGGCGATTGATATGATATAATTATGTACAAGTACACCATGTACATGTAGATTGAAGTTAGTCGTGTTCAACTAATGTTGAAAGCATCAGCATAATTATCACAAGGTGATTTTGATTTCAATAGCCTTTTATTATTTCATAGCATAAAATTATCTTTAGATTCTAGGATGGGAAGGGAAGGGGTGGTGGCTAATATGTCTACTTAATATAGGCATAACCACACTGCAGCACAAGACCTGCAATCTCTACAATTGTTGCTGCCATCAACGGTTTTGAATTTCCAAGTATGAGGTGCAGAAAGTGACAGTGAACATTACTGTCTGTGACACATATTTTTTTATTTTTTTTTCATAGCTGTGAATTATGATTCGTGAAAACTCCTGCGTGTCTCCGCTCATCTGATACGCATCAGAAAATATTTTATCCGATCTTTGCAGTGATTGCACGCATACAAGTAAATAACTTATGAGCTTCAGCAAATATAGCAAACACGATTTAAATAGTTTATTGAGATACCGAAATATAAAATAAACAGATGAATTAAGCAATTACAGATGGCATTGGGTGACAACATGTACAAAATTTAAATTGTTCGAGTAGCTTAAGTCATAAAGGCACGTTAACAGATGTGAAGATGAGTCAATGCAAGTCGGATGTAAATCCAGTTATGCTTCATGAAATTATGATAGAGATCAATGATAGACATTTTCACAATGACACATGATACTAGTAGGTAGAATTCAGTAGAGACCCAAACGAGATTTGCATGATCAGGTGTCCAATATGGCTGTAATCTCAGCATCTTTTCTTCTAGGAATCTAGAACAGTACGTAAGAAATGGAGCAGCAGGTAGCAAGAATTTGGAGTGAGTCACACTGATCGAGACATTTTCAATTTTGCCGCAGAAGACAAGTTGTTTCTTCGTCGTGTACAACTTCTAATTTCTGTATTTTGATGAGTGATGGAAATACATATTTCAGTGATGAAGAATCTGAAATATTAAATTTTTCTTTCAAAATAAATAAAATGAGTCAAATTATAGGAATTTACTTCAATATTAACAAGTTGATTCTGGATTGCCACAGGGAAATAAGGTTGACTTGCTGAATCACAGACAGAGACTGTTGTAAATTCGTAAGACCTTGCCTAGCTGTACGTACGGGAGTAATGCCATACACGCCAGAGATGTGTCATCATCATTCGAGTGCGTCATACAGGTGCCTGAAAAAAAAACCAAAAAAACAGAATATTAAATAAATTTTTATGATTATAATTCATTCACTTGAAA
>KB292506.1:505043-530476 GCA_000328365.1 Capitella teleta
TTATGGAAATGTTGTTTTCAGGCAGTTTCTGAAGACTTGTTGAGCAGTTCATGCGTTACAAATCGTTTCAATAGGCGTTATTTTTATATTCAAGCAGATCATGAGAGTTCATGGCAACTTTAAAGTTGTGGAATTTAATCTTTGAATATCGTTGCTGATTTCTTGTCGGTTTAATCATCTGTTCCACACCGATTAGCCAAATAATTCTATGACTGAAGCATCGTGTTATTATATGATGTGCACATGTTTTTGTGCTGAGGCTATGCAATTAGACGACAAGCATGGCGAACTGGCCCATTTGTGGTTAATAGATCAGTAATAATATTAGGTGTTATTGTGTGCAAGTCATTATACAAAACATAAGAACTTTATCAAACGACTCAACAATTATCATGAGAGTATGCTTAACAACACCAATGCAATTGACAAGAAACAGAACCTATTTTTGTTAATCCCCCTGTTTCAGTTGGATTTTTATTCTAAATAGTCTTGCTCTGACTCAACGATGTTAAAGCATTAAAAATGCCGTCTTGTAACGACGTAATTCAGTCATTAACATATAAATTACTCTACCGTTTAATTGGTCGCTCATATGACTATTCCATTGATTCGGTTCGTTGGACCTTTGTTTAAGGTTGCAACATGGCAATCTGGTCGTTTGCAAATTAATTGCAATTAGGCCTATGAATTTATCATCAATAAAACACCAACTTCCGAGACACTGAGCTTTGTTATGAAAAGAAAATGTTATACATGTATTCCTCTTGCGGCGCCAGTGAATCTGCGTTGAAAGCTGATGAATGAAAACGACATAGCTTTGAAATCCAAAGGCTGTCTAATGCCCTGCGAAGAGTTATCAAAGAAAAGTTACGCTACAGTAAGTAAATGCCCTGGGGAGAAGCATATGCCAATTTCCTTCCATATTTTAACCACGCAATTTCTTTATTCATCACACCACATTATTTAGTGACTCAATATTACCGTCAAAATACTGTTAAACTTGATTTGTGACTGAGTGAATATAACTTGCAAAATTCATAGGTATTTCTAATCAATAGTTCATATCATTTAAGTATTCAAATAAAGCTAAATAACCTTTATCTTGACCTCTTTCGTCTATATTGTACTTTTCTTCTGCATTGAAAATTCATTTGTAACCACATGTATTGTAATTAACACTCTTCATGCTTTCGAAACTTCAGGATCAAATCATAATGCAAAGTATTTGCAGCAAAAATTCTACTTGTATATGAAATAACTTTAAGTCAAGCCCTACTTCAACGGCGGAACGAAATGCCTCTGCACTACTTTTCCGCCGCTTTACCGATACGCTTGATTGCGTGCCGGGGTTTCGAGTGTCATGCGTGGTCTAACTGTACTAGGTCTATGGCCCATATAGCATGAATTCGTCACTTCAGACATCTAAAGACGGAATTTAGCTAGTTCTAACCATTTCCACACCTTAAGAAATATAAAATTGATAGCGCTTATTGTTATATTCAAATTTCTTGTGTTATTAAATCCACGAAACGTTCAACTCACCTGAAATCTGTAAATTTCTCTTTTCTCAGCTGATTCGATCGCTGAGTGCATGCCATTGTAAAAGTTGCAGATGAACGATAATAAGCAAAGTAGATCTGTCGTCTGCATGATTACCCAGAACCCCTTGCGAGTTATGACACAGTTCGGTCGGAGCGGCCAACTGAGTGTTACACAATGGGGGAAAGGCCGATCCCGGGCCTTCTGTTCTGGCGCCCGTATCATCCGATCGGATGGGGTGGAGCCGTAAAACCCCATCACTCACTCATTCAGCATTGATCCACTCGGCTACTGGGCATAAGGTGATCTCATCTCATATTCAGAGCGCACTCGAGTTCTTGGTCATACGCTATGATGGCATGAGTCACGGAGCATCCTGGCATCACATGATTTGACGTCATGATAAGGTGGCAGTTCGGAAACCTTCTTCAGTGACATAATTGAATGACAGACAATTGGAAAAACTCGTTTTTATGATGTTGACTAGAGTGAAAAAAAAAACAAAAAACAAAACAAAACAAAACAAAACAAAACAAAACAAAACAAAACAAAAACCCAGAAAAGTCACCGTTTCGTACTCAATTGACAAGTCGGGTCAACCGAGTAAGATCCGTCACAGTTCTCGCTTGCGTTATGCTAAACTTCCATAACGCACCCCAAAAATCGTCTGCAAAACGAAGTGATGGATTTTCTTCCTTCAGTGAAGAGCGTGCCTCGTATCGTGTCGATCGTTGCATTTACCCGTGTTTATTGTGTGACTATTAAATCGCTTGAAATCGTGGATTTCGGCGAAGTGGACACGTCCAAAACTCATCAGCTTTCTAAAGCAGAGAAATTTTGCGGCCTCGGTCTTGAAGAAAGATATGTGTATAAATCTTGAACATTAGGACAAGTTCAACCGCTATGTGCAACCTGGACTTCATACATCTATCCAGGAGTTCGCCGCCTATCTTCTATCAGTGCAGTGTGTATACTCGTATGTATATATATATATCATTTACAGCATAAAAATCTTACAATATAAATTAAAAGTGAAAAAAAGGTCAAACGAAAAAAAAAAAAAAAAAGGTTTACCGGGTTCTTGTTATACAAAGGCTATCCAGCAAAATATTACAGTCGACCATTAGCTCATGGTTATCTAATGTATAGTCAGTACCCTTGACAACTTTAATTAATTCAACAATAGCATCACAAATAGCAATATCATCCTCATCAATTGGAAACTTTTCCCTCAAAGCGTCTAAAAGAATATTCACATCACACAAACTAAAAGTTTCATAATGCATCCGGAGCAAATACAACAATTCATTTAAATTTACACCAACATTAGAAAGACTGTTTCTTGCAGTGGCACAAATATTACGAATAATGGGATTCGGTGAAAACAAACACTTTTTGAAAAATGTACAGAACCGGGTCACTAACTGTAATTTAAAACATGGCTTATTTATAAATTATAGGCAAGAAATGGGATCTGGTGCGGGGGTTAACTTTGTACAAACGTCTTTCACGCAAAATGCAGTGGCTGAATCGATCAACAATTGACAATCATAAAAACTAGTGCAGTACGCAGAAAATAAAGAGAGCCTGACATTAAAGGAACACTATTTGAAACGGGAGAAAAGAACATCGGTGCGGTATATGAGGTCACTCACAGCCTTTGTGACAGTTAACTTATTTACAAAATCAGTTTTAATTACATTGCCTAAATAAGTAGCATGATCAACATAATTATGTCAAAGAAACTCCATTCATTCTGAGATCACCTCCAAGAAACAGTGCACTTTCAGGTTTATACAGCAGCAATTGCGTTTTCTCAGTATTAAAAATAACATCGAAATCATTGGCAAAAATCTGACATTCGTCGAGCATGCGTTGAGCAGCGGAGCGAGAATGAGCTATGAGTTCATCGGCGAAGCACAATGCTCCGGCGAATTGACCGTTAATCGTGCAGCCAACATTCAATGTCTCAAGTCGATTAAGCACCTCATCCATATACACACAAAAGAGTATGGGGGAGAGTACTCCATCTTGTTTTATACCATTTGTACTTAATAAATAAATGACTTAATAAATAAATCCCAAGGGTTTTTATTCTGTACACTACCATAGCCTATTATGTCGTTTGTTTGCGTGCATAAAATATTTATATTAATGCATGAACGAAGATTTAATAAATAACTAACTAAATAGGCAGTAATGCACTCCCTGGAGGATTATCAATTCATATCTGCATGCAGATTTGCCACCACTTACGTTCTTCTCGTGTGATGTGTGCATTCTCATAGCCATTCACATCAACTTCAGCATCTGCAATAAATATGGATTTAATAACAAATACTCATTATATCACAGGCACTAAATTTAAAAGCAAAACCTCGCTTATTCAACACTTCGGTGGATAATGCGTTATACAAAATGAATGAATTATTTATAATTTATTAAGCAATTTTGGCCTGTGTCGAGAGGCTGGTATGAGTGGTTTACGAATAATCATAATTGCCTCGATAATTCATAGAATGCGTCTTTTATGGGTTAACATTTAATAGTGGACATTTAGCACCTCGCTGTTGTTAACGTCATTCATTTGTACTGCTTTATAATCGACATATACTAAGTATATTTGAGTGTAATTGTTCATTAATAATTGGACATCTCCTTCAAGATCGATTACACAAAATGGCACAACGGATTTAATCACCATCGACCGAGCCTGGAATATCACCCCGGTATTTATTTTCGATTTAATATTACATGTATAGAATACACTTTATTTGATCTTTATAAGTTAGTGCAATATTGTTTACCTTATATTTTTCAATCGCGCGCGAGCATTGGATTCGTCTACTCCTTAGCTTCCTAATTTGTATTTATTTGTTTGTTTGTTTGTTTTTGTTTTTGTTTTTTTTTTTTTTCGGCTTATTTAACCTCGAAATCCCGAAGCAACTATATGGCTGATGTGGTCCGAGGAGGTAAGCAAGAGTTAAGTGTCTTACCCAAGGACACAAGGTTTGTGGCTGGCTTCAAACCTATTGTTAATAAGTCTATAACAGATTCAATAAATTGGTTAAATATACATTTCAAAATAATTGAGGAAATTACATTACAAGCGAGCAACTCTTGAACTCATTTCTCGGAGCGACGAAAGCGTGCATTTCCCGGGAATCGCCTTGGAGCTCCCAGGCCAGCTATTCTTGTGAAGGCCACAATTCGCTGTTCGTGGAAATTAAATGAGTGGCTACCGTTACGATATCCCTATTTGGAACGTACTTTGCACACAATAAAAAATGGTTACTAGTAAATATAGTTTGTATTTAATATACATGCGTAAGAATGACCAACGAACGTATAAAAAAAAGCATAATTATGCTTGTCGCAAGGAAATCGCATCTTATCTGACTAATTATAAATTAAGTACAACTACTCACACCCTTGACTTTGAGCAACTACATTTAAAATTTGGATATCGTAAGGTGTATACTGTATAATACTGTATATTTTATCCTTGACATATAGCAGTTACATTGAAATCATCAAAGAATATTTGATGATTTCAAGATGATGATAGCAAACATCATCAAAGTAAGGTCTAGTTGTCTAGCTGATATGATACGAGGTCTTTCTTTCTTTAGATTATTTGATAGTTTCAAAGCTACATTCTGACAGAGCAATGACAAATTGCCACCGATTTATTCATAATCTGCGTATATCTGGATTTTTGCAGAGGCACATTTTCTAAAATTCGCTGCTGAGGCATTTTAATGGACTTAGAATACGTGTTATTCGGCGAGTGCGCGACTGTCATCAAAGACTGGATGCAGAAAAACAATCTGAAACTGAACGGCGACAAAATAAAATCTGCTCATTGTCTGCACCCCTTCGCTGTCGTAGTACCGCCTATCATCAGTGACCCCATTGGACGAGGACATTTTAGCAATCGATTGGGTCCTGAACTTGGGTGTCATGTTTGATAACACGCTGTCTATGAAGAAGCAAGTGTCGTCCATTTGCAAGCGTGCTTTTTATCAAATCAAGTTAATAAGGTTAAAAAATCCAAACAAGGAAATTAATTACAGAAGAAGCTGCCCGCACGCTCAACAACTGATTAACTACTACTGATTAAAAGATCGGACCGCTATTGCAGCATCATTCCACTTCTAAAAGAACTCCATTGGCTACCTGTGAAATTTCGCATTATGTATATATAAAAGTAATTTACTTTCTTTTAAATCTATTAATAGGCTCGGGCCAACTTATTTGAGCGAACTTTTAAATTCATATCAGCCGACCCGTTCACTGCGCTCTGTTAAGGTCACATGGCTTTAACGAAAACTTACTTTATATTTAAGTCTAGCATGGCTACACACTCTTGTAATGTATTACACTTTTGGAATAAAGAATACATGAACATACAACCAAAAATTCAAAGTTCACAAAGTACCAAATGACCCCTATTGTTACAAACAGTCCATTCACACCAAAGATACAAAGTTCACTGATATCACCAACATAACGGCTTCCACTCGTCCACAAACCCAGCACATAAAAGCACGCAATTCCAACCACAAAGGCAGACACAGTCTAGTCAACCACAGCCCCCAGTCTCCAAGACAACACCAACAGATTCCGAGATCCTCCTGCGATCAGTGATAGTTATAATTGGCTGTCAAGTACCATTAAAGTCTATACGTTGCAAACAGACGTCGCCCTTGTTGTTCCGGATCACCTTCGGGTATCTTCAGCTGTCGCCGAGTATAAATGTAGAAGTGGAGTCGCTACACGCTCTTGCAACCAACATCTGCTGAGCATTCCTAAATTCAGACTAATCACTTTTGGCGACCGTTCTTCTTCTGCACAAGCACCGGTTTTATGGAATGTCCTACCTCTTGAAATTCATATATTGAAATCTTTACCTGTTTTTAAATCCCAACTTAAAACTTTTTATTTCAGAATCGCTTTTAATGACCTTGTTTAACTTGAAAAATTAGTGTAATTTCTATGCTGTAAAGCACGTTTGAATGTTTTCCTTTTACTGAAAATGGGATTAATAAGTGAAATAAATGAAATGAAATGAAATGAAATGAAATGAAATGAAATGAAATATTAAACAATAATTACTTGCCTTGAACTAAACGACAACTTTGAAGAAAGGTACACATGACAGGGGTAGGCCTGCTCTATCTGTTGCTTAAGCAGTGTACATGCGCGAGGAATTTAAGGAATAAGATAATTGATTAATTAATTAAGGGAAGAAGATAATTGCACTGAGGTAGATTAATTGTTCGAGTGATTCTGAAACCAAATAACTAATCTGAGTGTAACCATGACTTCTCAGTGATTGAACAAGATTAGGCCAATATCATGAAAATCACCTGATAACTTAAATAATAAAAGTGGCAGAAGGCTGACTTCGCCATCTTTTCTGTACATAGGGGCATTTATCTGTACATCTAGATGAATTTGGGGCCTAATTCATTATACTATACAGTATACATGTATGTGGCACAACATCCCGCAGCCATGAGTATTCTTTCGGGGGCTAACGCATCAACTGTTTCTTCCCCAAGTTATGTTGCCTAGTCTAATTTCACCCGCCAAGCAATTCCTTCCTCTCTTCTGCGCACATCGTATTGGCAAATCACATCAGTAGCGCCGGAGACCAGTGAAAGGTGAGGCGCTAATAACAGGCGTTATGAATAAAAGCGAGCATGATGCTAACTGTTCATTTCTACGCATTCATTATGCACGGTTTAGACATTGAAATACGTAGGGATGAATAGTCGATAGATCTACTGAGGGGTGTTAAGGGTAACCAATCATGTACATGCATTTAATTTTAATTTTAAGTTATTTTACATTTTGATCCATCGTGATCGACAAGTGTTCATAAATCCACAGGAATTATGCATTTTACGATGCATAGTGACAGTATTGTGTATATTATTCAATATTCCTTGTATGCTTTTATTTCATTAAAGAGGTATAATTATGAACTAATTTGATATAAGACAGAGGGCTGTGCACGATTAGAATATGATGGATAACGAGAAAAGATTAACTAAATCACATTCATTATAATATATCCCATTTTTATTCAGGAAAATTGGGCTGAAAAGCTATGTACACATAATTCAAGATGGCGTCAAAATAACCACGTGTCTGGTAGCATTGCTTCTGATAGGCCGCTAATCGACGCCTCGGAATTAACAAATATTTCAACTATTTTAATTTCAACTTACAGGTGAATGTTCTTTTCATTGGCTGCATTTGGTTGGGAAAATGAACGGGAGGATGTGGTAGGTGCGCGGTAGGTGGCGCGCACCCCCGGGCATTGCTACAATGCAAGTGGGTCACTCAACTGTGAGGAGCATTTATATTGTATGCCCGCTGATTAGGGTAGGTATAGACTGGTATAAGGTGTTCACACATCATCTGGTTCTCATGCCGGCCCGTTGAAAGACTGTTCTCTCTTAAGAAATGTATAAATAGTTTGTTATTCAGACGGAATATACAAATACAGGTACGAACGTTCACCACAAAGTACTTGGGTTATCGCGAGCAGTGTACAAGCAAATTAGTAAAGAAAAAACCCCAGAAACACATTTTGGACAATCGTTCGACTTCAGAAACCCAACTTGGCCAAATGTGGGTCCAGTGCGTTACTGATTGATCGACACGAGTTATTTCCAAGTTAAAAAGGTTGTGAAAAGCAGCGAGAATTCCAATCGAATAAATCGTGTATTTTCCAAGCTTTTAAGACTCTATTTTGCCCAGGAACGCAGTTAATTTTGCCTTACTCATTTTGAACGGAATATTTGGACAATTGTATGCAGTCGACTCAGTCACCAAGTCAATTAATGAGTATTTATATTCATGGGAGTTGCATACGATTGTTTAAAGAAAAGAAGCTGATGACACAAAATCTCACAGAAGACAAGGGATCATTGATTTTCATATAAGAAGGGAGCATAAATTTTGA
Source organism: Capitella teleta (assembly GCA_000328365.1). Lineage (NCBI taxonomy): Eukaryota > Metazoa > Annelida > Polychaeta > Capitellidae > Capitella > Capitella teleta. Next base: position 513,562 of record KB292506.1, read on the forward strand.
GATATTGACTTCAATCATCCGCGATTTGTTGCACCTTCTCAAAGCAACACCAACACGCACATAACTCCACGAAATTTATGTGCATAAGATTTTATATAATCATTTCTATAAATGTCTAATTATATATCAATGTATACATAATATAAATCCATGTAATAATGTAGCTACATCATCATTACATTAATGTTGCACCACTGCAGAGTATTATCTTCTTTTGTTATGTAAATTCAACCAATTCACATTCATATTGAAAATATGATTAAATAACATTGGACAAAGACTAGAATTAAGGTAAAGATAGAGAGATAGGAGTTGGAAAAAAATGCTAGGACGCGATTACGGCGAATAAAATTTCCTCCTTTTTTCACAAACACTTTTCTTTTCTTGATAAAAATATTTCGGTTTGTTAAACGGCTGCCACATTTCAAGGTTTCCAAATTTATGAAAAACTAAGGAGGACAACAACAGAAAATAATTAAATTAAAACCCTGGTTCGACATCAGATGAGAAGCGTGTTAACGATACTCCAAAACATTACAATAACAAATTGAAATGTCAAAAACGAAAAGCAATAAAAGAGAACAAGAGATACCCAAAGGAATTCTATGAAGCCACGGTATTCAAGATAGATAAAAGCTGGAATTGAAAAGAAAAGGAGTTTAAAAAAAAAAAAAAGATAAAAATATAAATGGAATGGTTATAATTGTAATGCATACTCCCATAAAAAAGCGATAAGTTTACGTTACCATATATGACTACAGGCCAGTGTGTCTATTGTAAACCAAAAAAACAAAAAAACAAAAAACAAAAACAACATAAAAAATAACAATTTTTTTATAAAAAAAAAAAATAAAAAAAAGAAGATAAAAAACCAAAAACCAAAAAAAAAAACCCCAAAAAACGTACCAATACACTGGGAAAAGCTGACTTGAAAACGACCAAATATGAATTTGGTACGAGCGTAAGTTGGAAGTGCAACACGACCACTCTCCGCATGGAAGTGTCCAATGTAGTAAAAGCAAGAGAAAATGAAGAAACAGATAACTCTGAGAGATAATGATCGATAACTAACACGCGTAATCAACAAATTGATTTGTGACCCGGCTTAAAGGTCACGGTTGGAGTGCGCACCTCCCCGATACTGCTCTCTTCGCACATCGAGATGGCAATCCCCTCGGCTGAGTTCGTGGACTCTTCGGGTGTTTTTGACATTTCATGGTCGTGATCATCACTGTTGTGGTGATGACGATGCTTGTGGTGCAGCGCCTGGAGGGAGAAGCGACGGTGAGTTTGTTTGCGACCACCGCGTCGTTTAGATATGTGAGGATTGTCTTTGCGCATGGTCTTGGTTTTGCAGATCTGCAGCTCCGAGTACAGCCGCTTGAACTCCTCCTGCAAAACACCCACAGTTAATAACTTGATTACCCCGCCACAAAATTCATTAATTTAGATATAGATCCTGGTATGTAAAGTATTTACAGCACATGGCCGATTTGTCATATTGTCATGATATATACATTCAGTGTAATTGTAAAACTATCGATTTTTCAGAATTATTTTATGACAAACATCACCAACAGGCTTAAAATAATGGTATCTAAAAAGCCTCTCTCACTCGAGAGCATAAAAGATGCACTACTGTAACGCAAACAGTGAGGTTTATACGAGTGCAATTAAAGTTTACTGAGAATATTCCCATACAATAAGATGACCTGGCATTCGATACCTTTATGACTTCTGGGTCCATGTCGGCCAAGTTCAACTCTCCGAGGTCGACATCTCCGTTAGCTGATACATTGACATGCAGTTTCATCGACTCAGGCAGCGCATTGTCATGGGCATCTGACGTAGAGTAGGCGCGGTTGCGGAAGCAGTCGCTATCAGGCGGCCGTAGAGCGTAAAAGATCTGGATGATAGGTAATTGACAGGTTCAGGATGCACTCAAGTGGTCCAAGTACAAACCTTTGGGCCGAGTACGAGTATCAAAGTGCCAGTGACGGTTATTTGGCATCGAATAAAATACATAAGATAGATATAGTCTGGATGAAGGTGGAGCCATACAAAATGTCTGAAATCGACAGAGAACATTCAAGGGTAAAGATAAGACACCCGAGGACAATACCTGACGATGTGAAGTAGTAATGATAGCATTGTTTCAATGCATATGGCCAATGAGATGTAACGGGTTTCCTGATAGTCCGACGGTGCCGTTCTGATGCAATAACACAAGTAGATGCCGGCACACAGGAAGAGGAATTCACCTGACCATGATCAAACAAAAGAGGCATGAACACGCAACACTGTGGCCATACTACGCACCTGTCTCGATGATGTAATCCCACTCACGAGACTTACAAATGGTGTAACTAACTTTTTTATCAATTATACCTTGGTCCAGCATAGTGTTGCCTTCGCCTAGGTGATCTACACTGACCGCCGTCCAGGCAGCCATGTAAGCAACGACGACGAAAACGATTACCGAGAGATATTTGAGCATATCAGAATCTCGGACCATGACACGATGAGCCTTGCGGGACTGAAACTCTGCCAGTACTCTGCAAACATATAACCCCCTGTGAGTCAAAAGTATCGCAATGCTAGCAATGCAAGCCCTGGTTCGAAGTAATTTCCCACTCATTCACATAATACATTTATCAATTGGACATTCCCACGTCAAGATGTCATCGACTAATCGTATAATATTATAAGCTCATCACGATGCTTCTGTTGCTCCGCTTTTTTTTAGATCACATTGGGTCATAAATTATTTTGGCTAACCAAATGAAAATCGCAATCGATGTTGATATCAACCAGGGATTTATGGCTTACCTGTAAATCTTGAGGATGAGACTTCCATAGACAATGGCAAAGCCAACCTCACGAAACCATGGCAACAAGATACAGGTCAGGTTAGTCGACTTGAAGTACTGAATCACAAGCTGGAAAACAGATATTGCATTGATATATTGCAAAAAAAAAAAAAAAAAAAAAAAAAAAAAAAAAAAAATTCTACTACGTACGACCGATCAGCGATTGTGATGGCTGGCAGATTAACTAGGTCGAACAAATACCTCATACAATAAAAGCTATACTTGATTGATTTATGGCATTCATAATACTTTAAGCGAATAATACTAGTGCTTGCTTCATTATCTAAGCTAGCGAAATATTGAGTACAAGATCCGAATCAATGTTTAAAACAGAGATAGCACTATTAAAGGGTCATTCAAATTCTGCACAAAGTAGTTTCATTGTATCTTTAAGGTTTTGAAGGAGTGGTTTCATACCGTGGCATACAGAAGCATAGCGCCAAGCAGAATGATCTCCAGGAGAGCCCACATACTTGTCTTCATGACCTGTTTGAAGTAAAGAGAGACGAATCAGAAGAACTGCACCGCATAGGTAGCTTCCAGATGCGGCTATTTCAACAACAACACACGTGCTTTAGCGGCCGCTACATGACAATAACAATGTTCCCCATCCGCGAGGTCACGTGAGCTCTGTAGAGTTTCAGGATGGTTTGCAATGGTAAAACAATTTCTTGAGAAGGTATTAGAAAAATGCGATTTATATCGCTATTTTTTATCGAGGGATGAACAGAAGAATTTTTGGGAAGCAGGAATGTAGGCCTACTCCTGGCGTTTCACCGCACGCTCTACAATCTGAGGGTGTCTCTGTGTCGATGTCTTAATTGCCTCTTACGTAATATCTCACGTTGGTGTGCAAATTAATTCGTTAGGTCCATTGCTGGTGCAGTGTGCAGCTTAATAATGGCGAAGACAGCACTTAAGAATTTTGTTAAGCTATTGATATAGGGCATTATTGATTATCCACAAATAGCAGCCATTTATGCTGGAGATAATAAGACACTCAGACTAAAATATAATGCACTTAATGGAACTGATATACGGGCACCAATGTCATGAGCTAACAATTGAACCGAATAATTCACGATTATCCAGCATCCAACTCATAGCATTCCGTAAGACGTTCATCTCAAGGTATTGTTTTCTTCGACTGAGTAAACCGTATCATTGATGTTATGAATTTCACAGTGTATATGTTACTACATGTAGTTACATAAGCGGTCAATACTATGTAACTGAAGATACAAGTTTGCAATCAATAAAAGTGATCGAAAAGCGTGTGTCGACATCGATTATGTGTGGTTCAGAGGAAGAGAGGAGGATATCGACCCGCAAGCAGTATGGCTATTCCCGCTAATCAACAAGACTCTATGGAATAATTATCAATAATATAATCCTACCAGTCAATTATTATGTAGGATTGGGCTACACCCGGAACATAGTATAGACTATGACACACATCTTGATCTATAATAGCCACACCTGTCTCTGTTTAATCAAGTAGGGTTGAATAACAATGCTTCATGATTGCACAGGTGCGAGTCATTTCGTCCAAATCTTCGAGAAAAAGGCCAGGCGAATTGAAACGCAAACACTGCAGGCATTTCGACATTCAGCCAATTTGTCATGTGGGATATTTAAATATGCCAAACACGCAACACGCAATGATTAAATGTTTACAGGGAGATGAGTAATAAGCCAATACACCTGCAACATGGTATTGGGTTCTCTTTATCTTAATGTGTGGCTATCTCTCCTGATGCTAAAATCAATGCAAACAGAGGCGAGTTATAATGAGATCCCACAACAATGACGTCATATTATGAGTGGCAATAAATTAATAATAAGAAATCGATCGATAAATCTACACTCGTATATCAATCTGCTAAACTGTTAAAATTTGTCAGACCTTGGTTCTCCGAAGCCGAATGACGATGACGATGAGGCCCATGCAGACGACGAGGCAGAAGATGATGACGCCGAGGACGACGCCGCGAAGCATCACGCTGTAGTCAGCAAAACAGGACACGTCACTCGAACAATTCGAACAGCCAGTGGCACACGGAAGACACTCGAAATGCTTGTCATAAAACGTAGCATTGTTCAGCAGTTTGTCCATAAATGTTTGCTCAACAAACGAGCCATTGTAGAACTTGAGGTTGCCTGATAACTTGTTCATGTAGAAGCCTCGCTTGCATTCGCATATGTATGAACCGCGGCGGAATCCACCGCCGTTGACAAAATAGCACTGCGAATAGAAATGACCATCCAATATATCAAAGTGAAGATCATAAACCTAGTACCATTAATAGTAGCGCAGCTGTCCACCAATCAGAGGTTGCCCCACCCATTGGTTAATCGTAAATATATCACATAAAATATTCACAGCGTTAGCTAAGACATTAAAATGAACGGTAAATTGACGTAACAGCTAAATTTCAACCAGGAGCGTAAACAATTTCTAATAACATAGCTAGCGAGGACTAATCGTAAACTAATTCAGCCTTTGCTCATAATCATAACCCCCGACTGCTCACCTCAGTGGACGGTCGACATTTATGAGTGCCAGCGAATGATTCCGCTTCGTCTTCTGTGTCTGCATCTCCATCTCGTCTGTCGCACTGGTTAACATGCCATTTGGATAGGTCAAAATCCAGCTTCACAGCTCCTCTGTAACACACAAAAGAACTTACAACTTGAACGAAGAGCAGAGTGGTATCGTTGAAATCATAATGCAATCCTAAGACACAAATAAAATCATGTATACTATCGTCGGAATTCAGAATCTACAGAGCAAAGGATATGTTATTGACATAATTATATCTGTTATTTTATATTGAATGTTATGCTTTGTATCATAACATATCCCGAAATTCAAATTTATAACGGAATTCTTAGATCGTATAGTAAAATGATTACAATCCATTTAATTGCGAATACTATACTGAATGGGTCTATACATCTATTACTCTGTGATGCAATTATTCACAACATTGATTCAAAACTTGAATGCGTCTGAGATCCAGGTTCTGAGTGGTGGTATTGATCTTGCTCTTGTTGGTAATGTGTTGGGTCTGTACGAACGTATGTATGTTGTATATGCATGGTGTATACTCTGCCTTACGGGCGCATGATTTACTATAATTATATTTGGTCGGTATAATCGTTTTTGTTTCCTAATTTTTCATCAACTCTGACTCAATAGCATGGATACTATTATTTGATTAATCGTATAAGGTGGCCCATGTTAAATTTTTATGAAAATAACAGGGTTACAAAACGCCTCTATTTGCATGAAGCTTGCCGGATATTGCAAAATAAATTGCCTGGATTGGATCGCTTAATCAATTGTGTTCAGCTATGAATACAATCCTTGTTAAAAGCAATTTCTGAACATGTGAGGAAGATGTAAATGTACGTACGTAGTGTGCATTTGCAGGGTAATTGCGTAGATATTCAGTGAATGACGCATGTCAGAGTCTTATGCCCTAATTACCCCTGGTATTATCCCGGTCGGCGGTACAGTACAATTCAACATCAGCTCTGCTTGAAAGTCAATGTCAATACTAGCAATGCAATAATGGTAGGCCTACGTAAGTATATAAGCTCAGTTTGGGTGTACTATTATCTAATGTATACATGTTCCGGGCCCCTCTACGAATACATCGCCCATGCGATACAAATACGCGATGGTATACGTGCTGTGTCACGCGTTTCACGCAATGATAAAAGCGATCGTTATGCCCGAAGTAGATGAGCCTGATTGGCGTGTAACAATGATAAGAGTGGGCTTCATATTGGGGCATCCTCGCAACGCACTGTATTTCATGCTATTTGGGTTCTACGAATTATTGATTTGAGTTTCAAGATGGGGTGTGAGAGGTAAGTAGCAGGCGGTATATCTCACATGAGGCGCCGACCACGAATGACGCTTTTCTTGCTTTAATATTGCACTACGTCATTAGATGTGTCACTATGACTTTAACAGTTTTATCATCGACCAGCATTGTAATAAGATGCACACGGGACGTGACCAAGCATGCTTCTGGCTACGAGCAAAAAATGGTGGGTTCACACATCCGTTTAGCACTAAGAGAAATCAATAGCGACCCTCTTGCTTCTTCTTTGTATCACCTGTGCGTACAGGAAGTCATCTTGCAAGTATATATAATGCACACGCAAAAAAAAAACAACCCTCACTAATAAGCAATACGTATGCAGAGGAAAAACTGTATATTATACAGTAGTGTGGTTTCAAAAGTCAACTGTTGCTCGAGACCTAAGGCATGTGCATACGTCGGAAGGCGACATGCGTCCCTTTGACCTAAGCGAATATTGCAACAACTTCATCAATATTCCCATTGAAGCATGTATACGGGTTCTTCTTGATTTCTCTTTCACCTTTGTTTACCTGGTAAAAGAGACAGTTAAAGAGATGGGGAACTGAATTTTAAGTGATGTTCTATTGACTCATAGCACCAATTGATAGCATTCTTTGCCAAGAACACCATGCCTGGATGCAAGCGTAAGGAAATAATGCATTCCGAATATCGGGGTAAGCATTGCGCCTATGGGAGAATGGCTTCCATTACGAAGTATAGGAGGCAAACGTCAGATGAGGGCTTGGCACGATTGGTCCCGTTCCCCTCGTGAAGCTATCAATTTCAGCCAATCAGAGCAGACCATCTTCGCCATTAAAGGACATCTTTGTTGTTTACGAAACGAAAGCGTCAGTATTGCGCATGCGTGGTGCACTCTGGCTGACCTTTATAATGTTTCAGGATGAGAAACCACGGTAGCTGTCCTAGAACATCGCTTGTTAAAGTATGAAAAATAGCAAAAAATAGTTGTTGTTTTTTGTTGTTGTTTTTTTTTCTGCGCCTGACTGGTAACTAAATGATTATTCTATCTATTTCCGAAAAGAAAATAAATAAAATATCCAGGAGTTTAGTCGCATGACACGCTGATATGACGAGGCCCATTGTAAAAGATGGGGAACTCGGTGTTTCATCACAGCTCGTGACGTCACGCCTAATTAGCAATATATCTCCCGCGAAATTGTTATCGATGATATCCCTTGTGTGGGCCAGGCATAAGAATCATTTTTGGTGCATCAAATCACGAATCAAAGTCCATTTTTAACCAGTTCTCCCTCCCTTTAATTCTGTCATACAGTTGAATCGAAGCCAAAATTGCGCATTCAAGGCATTCAAGGCTCTTAAAATACAATTTATTACCTCTGTCAGGGTAATAACTTGAATCAAAATTACATCTTTTATAATAAAAACCGTCAAAAAAAAAAAGCAAAAAAATGTATGTATGTATGTATGTATGTATGTATGTATGTATGTATGTATGTATGTATGTATGTATGTATGTATGTATGTATGTATGTATGTATGTATGTATGTATGTATGTACAGCGAGAGAGTGTGAGTCGAGCTACATGCATCTTTAAGCAGCAAAAAAAATGAATGCAGTCGATTCTAAGGGTGATTGATCTGCATCGTACGCTTATATCGTCGGATTGTGTGTGATTTTCAGCCAATACGAGTCAATCACTGAATAAGGGTAGAAACAGTAGTTATGCAATCCGGGTTCAATTACGCCATCTGTATACTGGCACTTGGCTAGTGTGGCGCCGATTGTCTTGGTTGTCTGATACACGAGTGTTGCCTCTGCTGTTGATGTAACGCCGCTGTATATTGCGTAACTAACTAAGGGGTGTGGGGTTATTTTCGTGGAATGAGGTGTAAAGCCCTTTGCATCGTGAGATGACTTTTCGTATCTTTTTCTAATTAAAAATTGCACTGTCAGCATTGATGTAAAGTGTTAGCTATAGGGAGGAATGTTAAAAGTTCATTCATCGGCTTTCATGTAATCATCAATGACATCAAAATAACTTGAAAAGCCGATGATTGACATCGATAATAGTTAGTGGTTTCTTTACATAACCATGCAATGGATTTAGAGGGACATTCTGAAAATCGTTGGATAGTTATACATGTCAATTTGATGTTCAATTGCACGAATGACGGATGCCTCACTGGTCGTCACTGTACGTCTGCCTACTACAAGTACAAAGGACAGATTTCGGGGTGTATTGCCATAGGAAACAATAGCTTGCAATGCAGCGTGTGTTATTCAGTGATCGACGCTGTTGACTGCAGTTAATTTCGTTGTGACGTCACACAAGATTCTGAGCTGTAATTCGCCAGTCGTTCTGTTGATTCACTCGATGATTTGATCAGGAACCGTAATATAGAAGCAAGAAACTAATATCCAGTAAGATTACCTAAAATTTGATGTCACAAGCTCCCTATCAGGTCCTCCAATCATATGAACAACTTGCCCTGCAAGGCTGCAATCAGTACTGGCTACCTGACATTCTATGTATCGATATAATGGTAATATGTACGCTATCTTGAAATGCATTAATATTAATTCATCATTTATTCATCCTTTAATTTGTAAGATAAATACAAAATGCGTTGAGTGGACAGCCTTTCAAAATTAGCAACATTCAAGCATGTAATGTATATCTCTGGAGCTGATTTTTCTACATTTTTCTATGTGCTGGGTGGGTCTACGTGCAACATAGTGGCCATGTTATTATACGTACCCCGTTGAACGGCTATCCTGAAGAAGGTTAATGATCAATGTTGCGACAATTCGATTTTCGAAGTTGGCATCGCACATGATTAACAATTAAGGACATAATTGAGCTATGCTGCCAAAACGACTCACGAGGCTGGCCCTACTTTGCACAGAATCATCAAATTTAATAAATGAACTGAATTGCGATAGATATAAAAATTAGCTAGGTTTTTGTAAAATCAAGTGATAAATTTCGATGTCGTGTTCCATGTATTTAAATTGTGTAAGGAAAGGTTGAATCTAGTCTCATGTTAATTTTGGTGTCTATACATTATTGATTTGGCCTGCATTGTATTTGGCAAGGGTGCATATATTATGGGAGTCTTTATAGTTTACACATGTGTATGCACTCGTTTCCAAAATATTTTTTTCCAGATTGCATCGTTCATGAAATTCTCCGTAACCGATGAGGTCTTAAAATAAAATCTAGAAAGCCTCCCTTGGACACAACTTTATAACTGTTAATAGCAACCACGGGTTGAATACCTTATACCTTTACACTCATAAGATCACTTGTTTGTTTGCTTCGGGAAACCAAATTTATCCACAAAGTTTGCGTTCATTCATTTATCTGAAGCAATTTTTAACCCCTAAACGATGAAATTGGCTAAATTATAATGATATTGGTATTTGCATCTCTATGGCTGGCCAATATTCAAATTCTTAGTTCATTCAAATGTGCTTCAGATAACGTCATTCCACTGCCCATGATGGATGAATCAGCCTTGATTATACTTCTTGGTTGTTAAATCGATTGGATTACAAAGCCAGTTAACGCGACAGGCAGAGTTTCCATGGCTATACTCCAGACGTCGCTAAATGAAATAAGGACATATTCCTCTTGATTGGTGGCTGCACATTTGCACAAGCCTTTATTCTCTAGTACCTACACTTGCAGCAAACGCCGTTGTTAGTTGATAACTAGATAACACTGCTAACACAGCTGCTGTTATTCACTTTGACCTCCAAGTCGTGCCGTCATTCATTAGTTATTCCATAGTTGATTAGTTATGCTATCCCAAGTACATCACGCAAGCAACCACATCCAACTCCCAAGTGAATGGTCTCTTGGCATGCATCCAATAATGCTTTGTAATAACATGCAATTAGATGAAATAACACCCACTTCCCTTGCGCTAAATGGCCTGCACTTATATCATATGCGTAACCAGGTCTCGTAAATATTCAAACCAATGGCTGGCACAAGAGGCTTTGACGAGCACACTCTGAGTATGTTCCTTTAAAACCACCATTGTGTGCTGAACATGGAGGATCCGAGGAAGCCAAATTGGGAAAAGCAAGATTTGTGTAACATTGGTTGGATAACACAGCCCCCGAGCCCGTTCGTTTGCATTGCGAGGCCAATGATGCCGTCCCGGGAGTCCAACGCTCGCATGTCACTCTCATGGGGCTAGTATTGATCAGATCTGTGCTGGCTGCATCGCTTGCGCCACTGACACAGCGTGGCCCCAGCCCAAGTCTCCGACGTCTCTCGTTTGAAGAGTGAGGCATGAGGCATGATTGGGGTTTACGGCTCCAACCAAGCTGTTCGGGTGACACGGTGCCAGAACAGAAGCCCGGGACCAGGGTTTCCACCTACTCTTATCGATTGATCTCAACGGACGTCATATTATAGCAGTCAGACGGTCAAAAAGACTGAGCTACTCTGTGCCCCTCATTTGATAATAAGCTAAATATGATGGTGGTTGGTGATTGGAGGTGTGGTTGTATTGTGGTCGTATAAAGGTGTTTTGCATTGTGGGTGTTTATTATGTGAATGCTTAAGGGCTTTAACCTGGATGTCCATGTGCTATATTTGTTTTTGGACATGGGCCTATAGCTGAGGAGTACTGGATAAGTATGGTACCTATAATAGCATTGCTGTATTGATGTCATAGTCTATTGTATATACAAACGATTCGTTAAACGCGTAGGTGCATTCCACACTTACTTGAATTGCAAAGTCTTATTTTTCGTGCAGCCAAAGAATGGCACCGAATACGTCAATGTCCATGCTTTGTCACCCTTGCACTTGTAGAACGGCCCTCGCCACAATCCCTGCTCGTCAGTAGTCACCACGGTCGACAAATTGTGCCGTCTCGCTGGGTCTGAGTCCGACACACTCCGGCAAATACCGGCCTCGTGTCCGACAAGATTACTGAAGTGCTGGCCCCGCTGGTCATGAAACCAGTCATAGCCTACGGCCTCCTTTGCAGCATACTGGCGATTTGAGACATTTTCTGAGTACAGTGCTCCATTCTTAGCACGGTAAATGTAAGGGCAGAAGTGCTTCTCTCCGTTCTGCCCTTGGTATTGGCCAACCTCGAAAGCGATGGCAGCTCCATGAATGAGCTCGTCCCGGTCAGTTTCCAGCGTGGACCGCACTTGAGCAAAGAAAAAGGCATCATTGTACAATGTTGGAGATGCGTCCCAAGTTCTGAACAAGTTATTCAGTACGTTAGCTGTCTTCAGGGCGGAGACAGTGAGGTATTTGAAAGGCTTGTGGGTGACTTTCGGAAAGGGAACAGCCAGGGAGCGGTAGCCGCTCTCCGTGCAATTTGACCCTAACTTCTGAGTATTTTCAATGGCTTCGAACACAGCTGACACAGGGTGCTTTTTGGCAATCTCTTTCAAGGAGGTCTTAGCGCTTCGTCTCTGATAGTCACTGTGAAGGTAGTCAGAGTTTACGGACGAAGCCGCCCTCTTAGATATGCCTATGTAATCAGATAGTTGGTCAACCTGCGTTGACCGCGGAGCCTCTGCTTCGTCATTCTGAGACTCAGTCAAACGCAGTTTGACCTGATTGTGACTCCATGGCCACGATTCTGAACCACGACTGGGTTCCTGGGAGGCTGTCTCCTTCGGCAATGCCTGCGAGAGATCCTGAAGGAACCAGCTTCTAAATGAAAACACGGGATGTGAATCGTGCAGACCGTGGGCGCCTCTGCCCAGCAACAGGACGCTGCACAGGCAGGTGAACAGCTCAGGCAATTGCATCACGTTGAACACACCTCGATCAATCCTTCAATTGATATTCACCGAAACATTGAAAAGAGACAAGGCATGCGCACATGCAGATAGCAGTGTCGTGGCATATGTGCATATGTCTTAGTGTCATGGTCACGAAGTGGCTGGCAGAGGTAAGCAACGTGGCTACGTTTGCCTATGTGATGCTTTTGTACACAACGCGCTGGCTGCAGCGTCGCTGACGAAGGCGAAGGCGGCAGGCGAGCATTCCACCTGCCTTCACCGGGCAAGCTCATGCACACTACACGGATATCCTATGAAGAAGAACAATAGGGTATCCATGTTGAATCTGCGGCCACACGGGCATGCACTGTTGCAGTTCGCATTCACCACTACACAGTACGATGGCGACATAGCTATGCACAACGCACAACACCCTCGCTGCGATTCCTTGCTTGATCTGTGCGCATTATAATAAACGTTAGGCAAAACCCTTGCACGTCCAATGGTTGTATCCGTCCGGGATTAGTCCAAGACATTCGCATGGTGATAGGTGATGTAGAGTTACTGCCCCCTAACAGACGCTGAGAAGATATTGCTAAATTCAAAATGGAGGTCGCTGCAGCGAATGTATTAGACGGAGTGCTGCAGCAGCAACGGCGGCGGCGGTAACAGCAGCAGTGGCAGCGCAACGATCTTCTGCGCGTGCGTGGCGGGGCTACAAGGCGCACAGTGGAAACGGCTGGCGCAACTCCTACTTCCACGTCTGGTGCCGCGTATAGGGCTCCTCGGCTACGCACAGACACGCACACCCTCACGCACGGACAACAACCTTGGCAACGTATTGATCTGCGCAAACGTATCGTGGTCGACGAGGGAGAATCGCACTCTTCGTATTTTGTCAAAAAAGCCAATCTTCCGAGTAGAAAGAGAATTACAGCACAGGCTGTTTGAAGGAAATTATCAGTTTGATCAATTCGCAAGGGAACCATTAGTGCCATCATATCTAGATGAATTGCAGCATTAACTGGCACTTAGTATGTACATTGCTTTACTCATTTAGTACAACAAACTGCATAAACTTCCGCTAACTAAGCGTCCGCATTCTATCGCAACGCATGTTTCTGTCTCAAGATCCTGAGACACAAACCTGTAATTATCCGATCCTCTTGCTTGCTCCTATAATGATTTCTCGATGTCTGATAATTTGCTAGAATGAACTGGGTGATATCTTATTTGTGGCGACTGATTTATCGAATATGAACTTGTTTTTCGACCGTAGATTCTGTTTGTTAACAGGTGTGTGCACTACTATTTACAAATGACGTACAACTGAGAAACACGCGATGCCAGTATGCAGCACAATTAAATAATTCAACAATTAATTTAACAATTAAACATTCAGCAGATAAGGAATGAAAAGGGAGCACAGTCCGAATATTAAGTCCATGGAAGTGTCATGGGTCGGGTACAATAATTGTTGAACCTCATCAAGAAAGTGTCATGTTTTGATCGATTCAATTCAATTCAGAGAAGTAATTTTTGACACCAGCAGAACAAAATACAGTTATTCTTTGTTTTACATTTCAGTAGACAACACAAACTACAAATGGGCGTTGCCGAGTCCCAAGATAACTATTACCCACATACGCCAAACCTCATCCTTAATATTCCCCACAAAAATGCATAAATTCTGGTTTCAAGAGCGATCAAACTAGAATCTCCGCAGGGTGATCTTCCAAGTACATAATGAACGGTCTTCTCAATCAGAACTGTATAGAAATGAAAAGCTTGAAATAGGCTGATATCAGTATGGTTGAGTTGTTAAAAAGTATCCTGAGTAAATTGAGAATTATTCACTGTGTGTGCATTGAGTCACTGGACGCCAGGTGCAGTATCAAATATCTTAATGATCTGCAGGTCAGTGATTACAGTTCGCATGAGTGGCTTGACAAATTCCTCAGCATATCAGATATATATCAGATGCCAAGTGTAACACTGTCGATGGTAGAAAGACAGTCTGTCGCGACGTTGGATGATCTATCACGATACTCGGTTTGACTGATGCATTCACTTATGACAGAGAGATGTCGTTGCTGGTGCGATGACCAGAAATTTGCAGGGCCTGAGCCAATGGCTTGTGGTTAGAAGCACACAGTTTTCGCCTTCTATAAGTGGAAGGAAATGTCGAACAGCAAGGTATGCCCTCAAGAGCTCCCTGTCATACACGCCACATGCTTGTTCAGCCGCAGGAGATGCCGACTGAAGAAAGCATTATGCTACCAAACATCATTGTTCCACTGCACAAGGGCAACCCCGTCCCCACGCCAAGATCAGCAGCTGATCCGTGATCCGTTTCCCTGGTTCCATGAACATGGAGAGTGGCACTGTCTGACATTTGAGTCAAAACCTTAAAACTATTGGTAGTAACAGAGCTTTTGGCCATTAACACTGCCCAGTCTGGATGCATCTCGCCGTGGTGTTGATCAGTCAACTCGATGCACCGTGTTTGAGATTCTGGTTCGTCGGCAGCATAGATGTTGAAAGTGTGTTGTCGCACAGGCAAATTAAAGGATTAAGACGTTATGAGCTTCACGGGTGAGTACTCCCAGGTCTAGCTAGACGTAGTCAAGTTGTGAATTAACTATATATAGCACGCTCTGAACATGCAAAGGTAGCTGTCGCAAGAGAACATGCCTAAATAGGTAACACAGAGGATGTCTGGCATTCAACCGAAGTAGCACATTCATCAGCACGATTGACTTCATGTCTCAAGTAATAATAAAAAGAATAATTCATTCACCAAGCATGTCAATCAATGGTCAGTGAACGACAACGAAACAAGAGAAAAACTGAAAGAAATATAATTTTTTTTTAAGGAGACATCCATGGGCATTAATCAATGAACACACAATTCAGAGGAATAATTTTTTATGAAGCCAATGTTGACTGCAAATAGCTTGTCGGTCTGATCAATCCCCGTAAATCCGAAAACACCTTCGATAAATCCATTGATGGCATCAACTTCCCGGATTTGGGTAGGTCTTCGAGTATCTATAGTCGCAGTATCAGGTTTGAGAGCAGATAATGAAGGAATGGATGGATAGGTGATGTTTTACGTTACTCTTAAGAAATCCAACAGGCGCTTAGAAACGTCGAGAACAGAGACAACCTGGCAGTAATCTGTTTGGTCATCTGAAATGCCTCGCAGACCAAACTGAGTTTCAAATTATGCGAATCCCACGGTAGTTTTTGCTTTTTGAAAATGATATGGAGCCTAAATATATTGTCGCATAATCAGTGCTACACGGCTTCAAACAAATCATTCGTGCCAATCAATGCCACCTGTTGGTCAATCGAGCCACAAAGGTCTCTCGAGTTCAGCCCGACTGACATCGGTCACCATTGTCATGATTATGTAAGTGGATTATCATTCATTCAATCAGGCACAAATAGCTTTCAGATTTCAGTGGCTAATTGGAGGCCCAACATGTTGCACTGAAATCAATAATAATGTATAATATTTATGGCTGTACGCGCGGAATTCAGCAAAATAAAAAACGCTTATAATATAATATGCTCCAGATAGCATTCAATTGTTATTGTGATACCTTTTTCGTGGCACAATTTGCCACATAAGTGAAAAAAGCCGCCATAATTGTATAATAATGCCCATCACAAAGCCATCGCTTTAAATCAAAAAAATATATTGCAGATGTGAACACAGGTGTGGCAAATAGCGGTACAAATGTAGCAGTTTATTATTGAGCGGATTAACCAAAACAGTCGGCGATAACAAATGTGGCGATACATGATACATTTGTAGTACCTAGGTATTTGTTCACTCAAGAGATAAGACCATGAATGCGGGTCTGAATGCTAGAAATTAATACACATGCTTCACTTATCTTCCAACTTTCTATTGTTTGTTAAGCGGATTATCACACAAGATTAAAGGGAGGGAGAACTGGTTAAAAATTGACTTTGAGTCGTTATTTGATGCACCATAAATGATTCCTATGCCTGGCCCACACAAGAAATATCATCGCTAACGATTTCGCGGGCGATATATTGCTAACTAGGCGTGACGTCAGCAGCTGTGATGAAACACCGAGTTCCCCATCTGTTACAATGGGCCTCGTCATATCAGCGTGTCCTGCGACTAAACCCTTGGATATTTTTTTATTTTCTTTTCGGAAATAGATAGAATAATCATTTTGCCATCAGTCAGGCGCGAAAAAAAAAATATTTTTCGCTATTTTTCTTATTTTAACAAGCGATTTTCTAGGACACCTACCATGTTTCTCATCCTGAAACAGTAAAAAGGTCAGCCAGAGTGCACCACGCATGCGCTTTCGTTTCGTAAACAACAAAGATGTCCTTTTATGGCGAAGATGCTCTGCTCTGATTGGCTGAAATCGATA
>KB292506.1:537589-578947 GCA_000328365.1 Capitella teleta
CAGGAGTGTACGCGAAATTTGTTTCGTTTTTTTTTATATATATATATATATATACATATATATATATATATATATATATATACACATATATATATATATATATATATATATATATATATATATATATATATATATATATATGTGGATATATATATATATCCACATTGTCAAAGCCGTTGTTGTAGAAGGTACGCAGCACGTTGCTGAGCAAGCAATTGAGCGCCAATCCACCAAGATCAGCAATAATCATAACGCTCTCTTCCTTTGCGTTATGATCCTGCCCTTTCTTACAATATGGGAGGTACAGAAGGGAGGCATGTTAAAAGGTTATAAATCCTCACGCCTCGTGAGGAGGTCTCCTTTTGGAGATCATAATTACGCGACATTCGTCTGCCAAAGTCTTTCATGGACGCCATACGTAATAAAAAAACGACTAACAACAACAACTACAACAACAAAACAAATAATTTTTATCTAAATTTAGAGAATAATGTCTGACCATAAGTGATCCATCAGACATTGATTGTACAGATACAAACACGTGAAAACTGATTATAATCAGAGTAAGGATCAAAGAACAAACAACATGAATCTGTACAGGAAATATAACAACCACCAATCTGTTCTTTTGTTTACTATAATAGTAATTTGAACTTGAAAATGACGAGCTTTGTCAAATCCATAATTTGTTACGTAATGTACATTAATTGTTTTAATGAATAATATCTACTTCGCGTGGAAACCAAGATGATGTATGTGTGATTTTGAGTGACACAAACAACAAGCACAAAATTGTGAGGATGAAGCTTTCGCCATGGCACTAGTTTTGTGGGGATCATGTTGTGACTGGGCCACCAATGTACACACATATTAATTGCAGATGCATCAAACATTTATAATGACACGCGCTTTTTTTTTTGAAAAAAAAAAGTTTTTGGTGTGCTTTCAACACAACGCGTGTGTGTTGTGGCTTGGCTTGATGGAACATGTAGACACCTGAACCACCGAAATATCGGTCATTATCATGAATGTGTAGATATTTTGTCTTGCAATGGGCACACGGACATTCGTATCAAGGGGCCAAACGACAAGCGTTATGATTTTGTAACGAGGGCTCGTCATTCTCAGAGCATTGCCTTGATTCGATTTGCTCTCAAGTTGATGTCTCAGAATCTGACTGTCCACAGAGTGTACAAGAGATTGTGTACTCATTGTCATCATCATAACACTCGGTTACTTTAATGCATCAGTGTGTCAATCGGCAATCAATATGGGAATCGCAGTCGATGGTTGACGCAAGTGTAGCTGTCCTGTAAAGCAGAACCAGGAGAAATAACCAATCCAATTAGGTTTCTCTCGTTCTTTTAGATCGATTGATATCGAGGGTTTTTTATCATTGCATGACAATGAAATGGGCTGCCTCCATGCTATAAATGTCATATAAATTTAGTTATCTTATCAGAGGAATTGACTCGTTATTACCAATATACTTAATAGCTGGGTGTTGTCAATACCTTTAAACAATATTGTAAAAATAGCGAACATCTGTTTTACAACTCTGCATTATTAAGCAGCGAAGAAGAGTATCGACTAACAATACACCTTTAGTTTCATACACTTCTTGATAGTGTTCTTCTTTTCGTCCGACACGAAACCCTCGACTGTCACGAGATCCACGACGAGAGCCACAAGAGACGCTGGAGATAAAGTACATCAAACGTTCAGAATGAGAGCATCGCCGACCAAGGACGGAGAGCTGTTTCATCCTGTAATCTCGAACACATCAGATGATTCCACGAAAGATCGTGTTGCAATAATCTTCTATTGTCTCAAAGAAATTCATGTCCATACATTTTTAGAGAAGCTATATGCAGTATTCTTGGAGAACACTATGCGTTGTGTCTTGATTAAAATATAGGAATGCGGTGCAATTCTATATTTATAATTACGTAATAGATCATTTTTACTATCATGTATGATTCGATACCATAACACTCCTGTCTAAGTGACACCAGTTTATAACGCGTTTTATATTTTACAGCAAAGGCATCGCATTTATCCACCAAAATTGGCAAAGGTGTGTAAAAAAAAGGGAAAAAAAACAGCAACACAATCAGCGTACGACAACACTGATCGCCCTATTTACTTGGGCGGTTTCTCAGCTGCGTGGCTCTGATAGAACAGCCTTCAGCAATAATGAATCGGATTGCCGCCTCCCACGGATCCCGCGACTGATTCCGAGATTGCACTGTGAGCACCTTCCCCGTCCTACAGCAGCAATCAAAGCGCAAAACGGTGTTATTTAGCATCAATCATAAACAGATAAAGCGATATTACAGAACAGCGGAATCGCCTACTTCTGCGGAGGGCATCCATTGTTTTCAATAGATAAAGCGCTTCTGTTTTGTGGGGAAAACATTGATCGATGTCGACTAAGTGAGCGAGGCCCCATCAAGGCGCTGTTTTCAATTTCATACTCAGCAAAACACTTCTCCTTTATTTGAAAGGTTTCTCTTCCTATTTCACAGGGCACGCCAAGGCAGATCTGATTAAGACACAATATATTTTGTTTGTTCTTCTTCAGAGGTGTGTGTAAACATTCCCAACAAGAAGATGTGTGTCGCTGTCTATAATGATAATTATCAGTACGAATAAGTCTTCTCTTTTATCTGCTGAATCGTATTTCTATATGGTATCATGATTATACTGGGTGGGCCAAAAGTAGTTTAATCTACATGTTAACAATTTCAATGTTTTTCAAATTCAATGACACTGCACTTTTCCGAGAAAGTGTTACAAAACAGGTCGCAGTGTAAAAACCACACAAAGATAAGATACATAAATACTTAGTATGGTTGTTCTACCGTATCATGCTGTTATTCCTAATAATAATACAATAACATCGAATTACCTCAATCAAAAGAGTGCACAAAATAGCTTCATTTATGCATGGCGGCAAATGGGGTCCGGACCATGGATCAGCATAAGTAAGACATTGTTCTCGACGTGCTGAACTATTCTATTGTTCACGAGTGCTATTGCTGTGATTCCAACACTAATTTCCATATTTTTAAATCATAACAATTAAAGCAGATAATTAATCTGTACTGCGGAGTCATACCATACCATGCATACGTAATGCTGATTCATCGGCCCATCTGATTACGGTCATATTTTTTTTTTTTTTTTTTTTTTTCTGCAATGGCACACCACTCGCATTAAAATGTTCCTCTCTCATGCAAATTAGACAGTTTATGTGATTTCTTTGCGTATATGGGCGCATAAATAGTTAAATCATACCCGGTAGCTTTTTTAATAATTGGTCGATTTTAAATTAGCAAATTTTAAAGTGTTTTTAGTAATTTAGTAGTTTTCAGAATTCTGGCCCACTCAGTATAGACGTTTCAATGCACGTATACATTCGTACGTGCTATACTTCCTACGCTAATCGGATTACCTGCGCGCGCACCTGTTCAGCCAGAAGTGCGTCCAACAGAAGCTTAGTCCCTTTAATTCAGCCTGAGATGTCGATTCAGACAAAATACGATGACGTCATAGTGGCTATAATTGCTGATTATAACCTATACGTTCAAGGTGGTTGTGAATATAGAATATATAGGATGCTTACTTGATCATATGGTTCAGTTAAGCCGAAACCTCCTGGTTGGTTGAATATCATGTCTGTACTGTCTTTACAAAAATAATCTCAAAAATAATAAACATACAAAAATATGGAGACCATCAATATCATTTGAAATGTACACCACTGGCATATACGTGTTAATGAATGTTAATGATCGTGACGTATCTACTTGCCTGTGATGTATGCTCACTAATTAATTTATTACTTTTAATCTTAATAAAGTCCGTTAGGTCATTAGGGTCAGTATTACCGGTATATGCATTGACCCGTGAAATGATTTGATCGTTTTTTTTTTTTTTTTTTTTTTTTTTTCTATAACAATTGAAGTCCAAACTAAAGTGTGTTTTCATTACTCATAATTATCATGATGATTGATGATGCCCAACCACGTTCACTTTGGACTGCGGACTCATCATAAGACCATGGTACAGAATTCAGTGCGCACTTCCTCTGCAATCTAACGCAAATACATCAAGGTCGCGAGTACAGTATTTAGACACATTTGATTGCCTTGTGCACTACACAGACGAGTAGCCAGCGGCACTATGGGTAATCAAGGTAAGAGGAACGGACGGATAGGAAAAGGACAGGTCAAATTAAAGGTGAGATTATTTTATGGACAGAATTGTACCTAGCGTCTCCACAGAAGCCGTAAAGGGCACAGACCGGGAGCACTTGGGAAATTATATCATCTGAATCATGTCCTAGATACAAGATTTATCCTCCGCACAAAGAACAAACTAATTGGGTCAGAATTTGACCTAAATCTGAAACAAATGTCGATAATTTACGTGCCACATTATCCTCATCAGTGAAAAAGAGGATCACCGCTAGGAAAAAAAAAAAACCACTTCTTTTATACCAAACTGCAGGTATCCGTGAATGCATGTATAGAAAAATAATATTCCTTGCGTGTGGAAAAACACAAGTATTTATGGATAATTAGATATATCCAGGATACCCAGGGAAATAAAAGGGTGGCTTAATTGCAGAGCCCTGACAGAGCTATGCAAGGACGCCATATTCAGTAGTATTAACATTACATAGTGACTCGGCATTATTATATTACATCATACTTTACAGAATCCGATGACCGTAATAGTATATTAGTGCTGTGAGCCGTCATCAGAATGGACACGGGTTCTAATCATGCAAATTTCCCTTTAAAATTGAGACAAAATGCTAAATTCTTAATTCGCATGTTCAAGCATTGAATCTAGATTATTATTAGGGATGCATGAATAGTGACTAGTTGGTGACAGGTGGTAGCTGTGGCTGGTGGCTGCTATTTGCATTTAACATTTAGCCCGAAAGGGTTTTTCCCGTTTGTTGATCAGCAATTTGATTTTACGAACGAGAGCGTCTCTTTGCAATGTGAGGGTGCATGTCGAATAAAATTTAAATATATGTAATAATAAGATGATGCCCGGATTTAAAACACAGTTATTTCTCTTACATTATTAATATCTTCATTTATTTGTTTTACTTATAATTTTTATAATCACCTTTAGATTGGTGGTGGAAAGCTGAGATGTATACCTTCTTCTGGTACCCACATTTACAGTAATATAATTTCATAATTATTATTACATTACAATAACAGAACAAACTTATATTTAAATTAACGTCAGTTATTTGACCATGTAGAAATGAAGCATTCGTCTGGCCCTTTTATTTCACCTGCTCTCATGGATCCTATATTTGGATCTTTTTTTTTTCTTTTTTTTTTTTTATAACTTAATAATTATAGAAATATTAATTTAACTGAGAACAGCCATGGATCTATTCCGCATGGAATTGAAAAGTATACAAATGTGGAAAAATTAGTTCTTATAGGCATTTAACATCAGAAAAAACTTGATACATGTTATTATAACCAACAAAATCAGAGGAAAGAGTTGGAAAATAAATATACATGGTGCACTAACTATAGTCAGTACTTGACGACACGGTTGTCGTATCATACAGGAATAGGCCTTGAGCACAGAAAAATGCATTCGCACAGACCATCAAATCAAACCGTTCTCACTTCATCCTCCGTCAGGAACACTCAATGATGAGGCAGTGTGTGTTGGATAGCGGAATTTTCATGCTCAAGTTATACCTGTTGAAAGTTAAAAAAAAAGAGAAACTGCCATAATGATAATTAGTATGACTGTATGTTATGAACAATCTTATCAAGAGTGTTTTAACGAATTCATATCGTAGTAGATAGTGAAGCAGACCAAACACAGAGCTGAGTGAGACATCAAAATGGCGAGTAAATGCCAGCACATGCAGCTCTGAGTTCGGCTTATTCGAGAGAACAGAAGCAGGCTATCACTTCATGGCAGTTACTGGCTAAGTTTGGAATCGGCCAACACGATCGTCACTTCAGCAATGCGTTTTAATGTAATTTATTCAGGTTAAGAGTTATTTGAATACTAAATTAAATTCACGAGTATTTGTGCTATGATTTAGATAAACTTAATTACAATGACATAAGATTAAACTGGTCGTATTCAGCAAATACTGTGAATTAATTTTCAATCGCCTCGTCTTGTGAGCCACCTTAGAAATTCCGAGTGACGTCATGTGAAATCGAGTGAAATAGATGTACCAAAACAGGGGTGATTTTTTCATCGGTGTGTTCCGGTGCTTCTATTCAGTAGTGCCGGGGACCAGTGAAGCTATTCTGCCTGTATAAGAAATTCGTATATTATTTGTCATGGACACTTTTCAAAGATGACCGAATTTTTCAAAATTGGTCCCTCATCACTGACAAAAGCCCAAAGTAGACCGAAAAAGTTCTGAAATGAGCAGAAGCCCCCTTTAATTGAATGTGTAAATATACCTCATGAAATTATTATTACCTCAAATTACCTCCACTCCAATGCAAGAAATCATAACGAAAATTTTATCGAAATTTTATAGGCCAGCATGGAAAGATCCTTGCCGTGGTCCACCATATAAGTCTTTTAGTCTAGTTCTCAGAAAGCCCTAGTGCAGATATGTTAACACGTTTAACGGTTATGTGGTATGCTGCAATATCGGATTCGGATATCCGCGCAATAATTACGAGTGTAAGACATCTTTATATCTTGTGACACACGCTTAGCTTCAGGGGTTAGGAGAATACGAGAGCAAGGGAGCTGGGAGTGGTAGAAGTGTGTAGTGTTCTTGCAAAAGCAATATTAATTATTAATAGCCCTTCAGCTGCAATCTGATATTATACTGGTACATATTATGCAATATCGATCAGCAACTTTCCTAGAAAAAGAGCTGCGTATCTCTGGTGGGGAATCTCTTGGAATCTTGATCTTCCTAAAGATCTCCTACGACGGGCGGAAACCCATCTGGATGCGCCTCTCTCGGGAACTGTCTCCATTTACATCCGACTGCGAAGCTCTTCGGGTCTCTCAAAAGAACTCCCCTTGAGACCGGCTCCAACGCTCTTGATGAATAAATTAATGCCTTGACATAAAGCTGAACGCTGAGCGATAGATAATTTCTATTTTCTCAGCAAGAAAACCCTGGCTTGCTCGTTCTATTCAATTCCACTGTTCGACCCATTATTGTCGTTTTATAAATTAGTGACAGACAAAATTTGACAGCCGGTCATTGTTTTCTTTGCGACATCGATTCAAGGAATCAGTGCGGACAAAGAAATATATAATACACAAACAACATGCCAGGTAATATGCCTTGAACATCACAAAGAAAAAGAGAAAGTACCCGAAAATATAGTCAGGCATATAAGCGACGAATTTGAGAAGTTAGCTGCAAAGTCAAGAATTGAACACCCCAAATTCAAAGCTGTTGCTCCCAAGTCAATTGCTTATGACTTAAGCCAGACTGAAACCCAGGTCGAGCAAATCCAAGAAACCCAGCACCCATCACCTGACGAAAATGAAGAATCGTGGAATTGCAAGGTATGTAAGCGTGCTTTTTCTGATGACCACGACGAAATCGTACAGTGTGAAGTATGTACCCTCTGTACCTGTGCTCAGTGTCTGGGGCTTAATCCATTGCAGTACCAAACATTCCAACGTTCATATCTCGTTTGGACATGTCGCACTGCATGCAACATAGCCATAAGAAAATGCTCTACAAATGCTCTCGACAACCGAAAAAATCACCCCAATTAACATGGCAGATGACATCAAAGTTAGTGTACAAAGATTAGAAGAGAACTTTGGGGATAAAATCAGCAAAATTGAGCACATTGTTACAGAACTAGTTGAACAGAAACTAGTTGCCAAGACCAATAATGATCTCTCCACCATTGCATGGCCCCTGGTCGTCCCCATGACAATTCCTGCGAGGGAAATTTATTTGCAACAGCAGCATCAAAGAGTATCTTCCACTCTATGTATTCCACAGTAAAGATGGCTGTGACAGAACAAGCAAATGAAAACCAGGATAGAACCCAAAGAGAATGCAACACAGAGCTGCCGAGAGCAACCGTAAATCTGAAAAAGACCGGGAAAATACATGATGCACAACTCTTCGATGAACTGTGCTGCAACATCCTCGACATTGAAGTAAATTTAAAAAGCGTATCCCGGCTAGGAATTAAAGCACGACACAAACATGAATCGTCCTCTGAAGAAATAAACGAACTACGAAAGGAGGCTATTCAAAAAAACCTAGAGAACCAAGCAGAAGAATGGGAGTTCAAGGTTCGCTCCCGTGCACCAAACTGGCTACCGAGAATAGTACGTCTGAGAAAACGCTATCCCCCAGCCCATATATATATATGGCCCAGCCATATGTGGCTATAGCCCAGGAACACGCGGTACAGGAAGAACAATTCACAATGGAACATCCACCCACCAAGGAGGAGGCTCAACCCACAGATGCCAAAGCCCGGCTTCAACAGGCGGTGAATGCCTCAGACACGAAATAGCAAGCCCCGGCTTGGATACAGACTCAAATGTTCCAGACTCTGCATCCTCCAAACACCACTCAAGCCAATCCACCGCTTAAACAACACCCTGTGTTACATCACGCCTGGATACAAACAGCATCATAAGCGCAAACCAGTTTGGCTTCATCAAAGGAAGATCGACCACACTCCATAAAAATTATGTTATGCTTGCTGGCCAAATGGTCAAACTACATCGAAAAGGGCAAATACATTGACGTCTGTTAAATGGACTTTTAGAAAGCTTTCGACACGGTGCCTTTTAAGCTAATGTTGCTGAAACTAAGCAGATATGGCATAACAGGGAACACTGGAGCATGAATTCGAAATTTCCTGCATAAAAGAAAACAAACGGTCGTTGTGAACGGTTCCGAGTCACACGCAGTAGACGTGCTTAGCGGTGTGCCGCAAGGATCTATCCTCGGTCCTCTCCTCTTCCTGATATACATTAAGGATATAAAAGACAAAATCTCCTCATGAATCATGCTGTATGCTGATGATACCAATATCTACACTGGCGTATCTGCCCCAGCCTCATATTATCTCTCTCGGGTGAACCTACACTACTGACCAGAGTTTAGACAGAAAAGGACCTGGGTATTATCTGGTCGAATTCTCTCACTTTCAGGGATGGGATTGCTGCCCAAGCGAGAAATGCTGCTATCCTAAAAAGAACTTTCACGCACCTGGACGCGGATAACTTTACCAGGCAATTCAAGGCTCTTGTATGCCCACATCTTGAATATGCTGCCCCCATATGGTCCCGACATACAAAGAAATACATAAAAATTCTTGAAGACGTGCAGAGTAGGGCCACGCAGCAGGTCCTTGGTCTGAGACACCTCACCCACCCAGAAAGACTGCAACATCTGAAATTCCCGTCCTTAGTTTGCCACAGACTCCGCGATGACGTCATCAAAATTTACAAGCTGCTTTCTGGCCTATATGGACACAACTACGTCGACATCATTACTCTCAGAGGAGAGACAACCACACGAGCCCACAACAGAAAACTCCTGAGGGAGCTCCCCGGCTCCGTGTAAAGCGCAATTCTTTCCCCCAACAAGTTATTCCATACTGGAACAGTCTGCCGCAATCCGTGACAGAAGCCTCGTTCCTGAATGCCTTGATAAAAACTGGAAACGTCTACCCATAAAACAAACTGTGAAGATATAGCCTCTCTCTCTCTCTCTCTCTCTCTCTCTCTCTTTCTCTCTCTCTTTCTCTCACGCGCGCGCTCATTAAAGTCACAAATGAAGATCTGGTCTTAGAGGCAATGTGCCAGCGACCAGTACGTCCTAATGTATCCTAAGATATTAGGTCGAAACAACTGCATAGGCCACACAATGCAAGGCGAAGCTGTCATGTCGATATTGACGGATTTCTACATATCGCAGTACAAAATAATGTATAAACTTATAGTCTGAAAGAGCATATAAGAAAAATAATAATCTATATACTTTTGTTTTTGCAATTGATCAATTGCCTTTTTTTCCTCTCGTTATCATGGTGTGATTAATATTATAGAATTATTATTTTGTAATTATAATAAATTCATATAATCTGTTCACAATTTAAGATAATTTGTGATAATTATACTCGTCAGTGCCAATAACACACGACTGTGTTTTCTCGCTGCTCGTTTGCTGAATCCACGAGTGCACTTAATCTCAGCCAGAGACCCAAATACTGCAAATGCTGAATTCTTCAGCGTTGGTGGTCGGTGTGTGGCTATCCAGCTTAGCCGTTCGCTCGTATCGACATTTATAAGCATTTAGATGCGCCACACTTGATCCTAAGTAGACATTCCACGGCAGGCGTCCATTTGTCTTATTGCCACTGGGCTAGCCGCCCCGGACGACGCTACAGCTCTTGCTATCAGCTCCGAATATTGTTCGCTTGGAGAATTCCGCAAAGATGGTTTGATGTTATTCTTCCGGCGTTAAAGGCAAACTTGGGATGACTGAGTTTGATGACCAGATTTGGCAACTGTGAGCATCTGCCACGAAGAGCCCCGCCCCAATTTGTCAAGAGTTTGAATGGACCCGATATTAATATTGCTGAGAACAACAACATCGTCCGTTGTTTTGGCAAAACATATATTTGATATGATCGTGTTTGCTTTCCTTCCCCTGCCTATTTTGATTGATTGTCCTATTTAATTTCTTTTGTATCTGCGCATTACATCATTGGTCTGCGACGATTAAAATAGTTACCACACTCGAAGTAGGCAGCATTGTCCGCACCCTGACTGGGTACTTCTGAACAGACGACAATCCGCTCTTTCTATCGTGCAAGCCACACACTCGGCTATGTCGAAATCGAATTGATTGCTTGTTATCGCGATATATAAGGAAATGAATGACCACAAAATGCTAAATATAAATGAGAAAACATGATATACAGAAATGACAGTGTTCAGCAACACGCTGTTACGTCATTGATTGATGCTAACATATCGATTAGGAAGGCGACCATTGCTGCTACTCTCATGTCCGACATGACGACGCTGTGGCAACGAAAATCGTGGTCTTTTATGGAACCGTCTCTCGCAATGGATTCGAGGTAGCTCACCACTCACCGCTTTTAAGACTGCTAATAAGACATTTTATTTACATTGCCGTTGATCCGTGATTATACGTACTTTAATTGTTGCTTCAAATTATGATAATTTGTGACACCTATTTTAACAGCGCCGCTGAGCACCTTTTTATGGATTCTCGCTTTATATACAATGTAAATATGTAATTATCATTCTTGTACATTTATTTATTCCTGCAAATAACGTGATAGCTGCCTGAGCTGATATTATTATGATTTCTTCCCTAAGCGGATGTTAATACCGTATTATTACGTTCTATCGACGCATCAACCATTCCGACAGTGGAAGCGATCGAGGCCGTGCCGTATCATCAATTCTTCCGAACGACGCATATGCAGCTGCCCCCACAATGGGGCATCACAAATGCAACAAAGAGACTTTTGAGTATTGGGGCCAATGTGGTAAATCGGGTAAAACATCATATCATCGATTGGATTTGGCTGATTTTGTGTTTTCTTTTTTCTTTTTCTTTTTTTTTTTTTTTTTTTTGGGGGGGGGGGATCTGTCACAGATCAAAAGCAAGGATTTTCTCACAGATGGATGGATCAATAGGCTAGGCGAGAGATCTGAATTGAGATATGGCGATGGAGGAGATTCTCTTGTGGGCTGGAGATAAAGAGGGTAGGTTAAAACTCGTTTACACTGCCGTGGGGTGCATGCGACCCTTTCAATCGGCAAATAAGTGAATAACCCCCTCTCTTTGAGAAAATTCGGGTTTATTGCCTGGGTGCTTAAGTACATGGATGTTATCTATGGCGACACCTAAACTGCGGCTGCACAATAGGTGCAACCGATTGAAAACGAAAACGTAGGATTGGATGAATTACTGAAACTAAATGCATATCGCTATTACTCGATCAAGCGTAAGGATGGTGTCAATATAGCAATAATTTTCATACGATTTATATTATGACATAATATAAATATGTATATACGTGTATATATCCCCATGTTAATTGAGGTTAGTTATTGCATAGAGGATTGGTTTATTTCAGAGGACGTTGACTAGTAATTATTCAGTAAGATATTTCATGGAGGGCACTCTTCAATAAATTAAAGAAAGCAAGTCGCGCAAAACTGATGTTCATATGACATTCACGTCTGAGTGAGGAACCCATAACCTCTGTGTGGAACTGACCCGTGCCGATACCAAAGCAAGCGTGCCGCATATCTAAGCAGACTGCTTCATTATTGAGGTGGGCTATCACACGGTGCCCACATTGCGGCGCTATAGGCAGGCCTCCTTTACTGAGTGGGGAGATGGCTGCTGCCTAGCACATGGAGCAATGCCACGCAGTCCGCTCGTTGCTCTAATAACGTTGGTTGGCGTCGCCGCACAACTAAGGTGTTCATCGTCCGTACTCTGCCCTTCCATGGATAACTTTTGTGCTTGATCCCAGGCGGTGTGTTCAATGGAGTCTAGAGCAGCGGCAGCACTGATGACCTCGGGAGGCGACTCCATGGGATCTGAGGACGGATACAACACTCACCATCCCCGAAGGTCCATCTTGAAGATCCGAGGAATGCACTTCCATCGCAGTTCGGTCAGCATCGGATCCAGCGGCTCGGTGAGCGTAATTCGACTCGTTATCCACTAATGGGTTTGCAAGACTACTTTGCATCATATTCATGCCATCTCATTGCTTCTTCTTCTTGTATACTTTTGTATTGGGGATTTACAAAGGGCGGGGATATACGGGGTCACTGACCGCTTGTGTAGAGGGTGATAAGTGGGAAAATACTCCCCCCATCAGCGAGTGATAGCGCACGCAGGATGGGAGAGTTCTTCGGCCAGCCCCTATCTTGACATTTGCAAGGAAGGGAAGCCCATGCTCTTATGAATGTAGAGAAGGCTCCGTATCCCCTCCCTCCCTCCCTTCGATGCCACTCATAGGCGAGCAAGAAAAAAGTTTTCGATATTGAAAAATACGAAAGCAAGAATGTCCGCTCGTGAACTGGAGGTGAGAAAAGTTTGTAGAGCTCCAAGGTGCATCAACATGTTTTTATGAGGCGTATATATAAACTATAATTCAGCCACAGGTTGTTGCTACTCGGTTGTGTGGCAGAAGAAACAGGCAACAGCAACACGGCTTTGCATTGTGCCAATTTCTTCTGTGCTTCTTGGCAGTGCGAGGCAGAAAAAATTCAGTGGATATTTTCTTGCTCATTAGGCGAAGGATCATCTGCGAACAGCAAAGAAAATTTGCACGCGTGATAGATTCATGGCTGACAGCTTATGTTCATTCCTTTAAATCCCTCTATACTCAGAGGCGTGTTGTTGGTTTAGCCGCCCAGCAAAGAATTATCACGCTTTGCTAAATACCTATGATTTCATAATATCATTGGACGATCTGGATAGCATAAGTAGCATTTTAATGTTCAATTCCATGATTTACCGATTGGTACTTGTAGAATCACTCGATATACGAGCACAAATAGACGCGCTGAGCGAAGTTCTAAAGCGAGGATTCATCAATGTAAACGCATGATGGATTGGGAGGGACATGTAGATGCATGGGTCTGGAGAGAGAGGGGGCCTCCAGAAGTAGCCCCCAGTGATAAATGGCCAAATCTGATTCGTAGGCGAATCATCCCGACGCCCGATGTCAATTAGACCTCATAGCCGAGAGTGGCATAGAACAAAATCAATGCCGCCAATTCTAGATTGAGCAGCGCACCAAAGATTGAAATCCCGACTCTGTTATAACATCGCTGTCATTCAAGAGCATGACGTCAATTGTATGACGTCATGGTAGTCGCATCACCTGTGTGTATAGCTGTCGTTGTTTATACAAACCATGAACTATTATGCCTGTACCAAAAAATAACCCCTGTAATGTTGTGTGTCGTATCTATAATAGATGCTCACCACGGTGTATTTTGGGGATGCCCAAAGCTACAAGCTGGTCTTGCTTCTGATATGCGCCATGTAGATATAATAAAGCTATTCTCCAGAGATTGAATCGCTCTATCAAGCAAAGTACAAGTAATTAGTTCTGCAAACATCACGCTAAATTCTCGCTGGAGGCTATAAAAGACCGACAAATATTTGGTATGCATTGGCAACGTCTCCAGTCGCGTTGCTGTGTTCGAGGCAAAAGCTCCTTTTGGGATGAATGGATGGAGAAATGCGAGTCCATCAGTCTGTAGGTACAGGGGCCCTACTTAGCAGCGTGTTCCCCCAATAGTGAATATCCATTCTCCGTGTATTAGCGAGCCCCAGGACTCCGTGCCCAACAGCTGGGGCCTGCATGTCGTGAAAGCTCAGCAGCAGTTTTTCGGCTTCTGTTGGCACCTTGGGAAGACCGCCATCTTGATTCGTCCCACTGTCACCTATCTTTTCAAGCTCACATCCAAAATAATCACGCTCTGTATGTAATGTCCTTTCAGTCGGTCCAGTTCAATACTTCAAAGCGGGAATTTTATTGCTTTGGAGATGACTGTGAAAGATGGTTTGTGGGAGAAAAAAATATCACAGGACATTGTTCTCATTGTCGATTTCGTGATAAGGGTTCGAGTTTCCATGGCAACGCCCTTTGACCGCGCACCAAGAGCAATGTATCCATCGTATTAATCATACGAATGGTTTGGGCGTGATAAGGACATTTCTTATGGTTTATTGCATAATACTGTTGGTAATAATAACATGATTCGCATTGAACGTCATCTGGTGTCGGATTACCGCCTGTTCTTGTTGCTGCGATATCATCATTTTATATACTTCTGCCTGGATTTCTAAAAACAACCGATTGCACTCAATGGCTCGAGCGTTGCATTAGCGCTCGCCAGACTCACTTAGGCAAAACTAGCTTGCTTTGTACCCCGGAAAGAGCTTCAAGACACCGCAAATTGGCAAATATACTTCTTGTCACTTAAAGACATCGGTTGCGTTAAGTTTATGGATTAATTCCCGTCTCCTGATGATAAATTATATACATTGATAGTTGTACTTTATTATAATTTACTGATTCAAGAATAATTATATGAATATAACACGTATGCACGACACTTTTTAAGTGAGCCTTAATAAGTGTTGTGCATAATGTTAGGAGTTAAATAAGAGATGCTGATCTCACCCTGTTGGGTGGAGCCAAAGACGTAGATTTGGTAGCTGCTTATTCTCTCGAGGGAACGATACGTTCCTCGATCTTCGTTAGCTTCTCCCAATGGAGCTTTTAATCTAATTTTTCTCGCAGGGAAACTCCACGGCCCTGTTATCATGACGGGTTATCATAAATGTGATATGCAATCTCCCATCAAATTACACCGATTTTTCTATTGTATGGCCATGCAGGATCCAGCATTTGCAGCCCATAATTGAATCGGTTCAGCGAACGTTTGGGTGTATTTCTTTTGGTGTATATCAGTCTGCTCTCACGGGCGACTACTTGGCATGGAAGCTTCTTGTTATATACGCTGTTCGCGAGGAAACAAAGGCGGCGTAGAGCATTGACATTTAATGTTCCGTCGATTGGAGAGGAAAAACTTCCCTCTCGACTTTACAGTGTAGTCAGTATAAGAACGCGATTAGCCGGTTATCGCACAAACAAGGGTTAGCCTATGAAGCGAAGTGGACCACTCTGAGAATTCCTTTGCCTTGTGGGAAAAATAGCCGCTCCAAGGCGAGCAGTACCGATTCCTAAACTGTAGTAGTTTGATTACGAGCAGCGGATGTGCCTCGATCGAGCAGATGCTCGTGTTCCTGTTGTTGTAGTGGGCTGTCTTGCAACAACATCTCGTAGTTCCTCCCCTGTTGTCGGGAACAGCTGAATGAATTTGTGAAACGGAAAGTTGTAATCAATTCGGACAATCCGTGAAGAAGGAATATGATCCAAGCAACGCAAGCAAAGATATTTCAAGTTTTCCTACAGTTCATACAGGGAGCAAAGGTGTGTACTTATAAGATTATATATTTTATGGGATGTGCATGGATTGGCAGCCGAGAGCCGTGAGATAGTAGATTACAACGTGTTGCGGTAAAATACACACATTCGCATTCGATCGTTACTCACGAAAAGGTTGTCTGCTTTACCTCATATGCCAACTAACTATTCGCACCCTGGCCATATGTACCGCAATCCAATGTTGACAAGAGAAAGGTGATGCAGAAAGAGACACCGATCGAGATAGGGCAGCGTGGTCTTCGAACGGGACATGTGCAAATCCGCACTTTTGTAGTGCATAGCTTCTCTGAAAAACCCCCATTGATCGCGTTGAAACTAGATCGGGCCCAGGACAGGGTAGCAAAGAAAGACGGTCCCAATGCATGTGACATTCCAATTGGCCATTTCATGATGGATTGAGCATCCCCTGTTTCATCGTCTAGGTACCCATACACAGAAGCCACGTGCAGAACATTTCAGGTTGCAATATTGTACGTTACATGATCTGCATCTCGGTTTCTCTGTGCTGCATAAAGCTTTTGCTTGGCAAGCGTAACCCGTCACTTAACTCGTCGTTCCCTCTGCTAGTGATCTCCTGTTTGCAATGGTTAACACCTTGTCTGTGGGCGTGTAATGATCTTGCAGTAGATTAGCAGAACGCGGCCTATACATGCTGGCAATTCCTCCCAGGAATTTCACGAGAGGTGATAACAACACTATTGTGTACGCACATCTATCACACCCTGCTTGTTCTCTCTGTGAAATACAATTATTATTCGTAGTGAAAAAAATCAATGGCGAGGTTCTTGTCACCACCGAATTGGCTTCTGTGATTCGTTTCACTTGGACGTCGCGTTAGGCCGGTGAACTGCTCGAGCGGCTAAGGTCGCGGACATGACTGCAATTATCACCAGTCTGTCTGCCCCCTTTATGCCTGCATCCCGCTATCTATCCCTCTCTCCCGTGGATTCCAAAAAGCCTTGAGAACAGCGGGGCGAAATAGTAAAATGTCCACGCAGCAATCTTGGATCATAAACTCCACCATCCCTCCTCCACGCTCATGCTTGGTTTGGAAACAAGTATCTCGTTACATATGATATCCTTAGAATTGGGTTTAGTATGAATCAAATCTGAAGCTTGGCAGGTAAACAGGGTCAGCTATGTGGACCATAAAATGTGCATCATAATACACCACGTTCATGTCTATTCTTGCGATGCCAATGTGTTTAATACTCTTATTCAAGACAGCAGCACCCAGCTCGCCGTAACAGGAGGACGGACACCATTTAGCCTAATCTTACACTTTGCACTGTTGCCTATTGACTTCCCGAAGAAAGAAACGGACGGTGACGCTAACGATGATGGATAAAAGGAAAGGTGAATGCTGCAGTGGCTTGCAGTACAAATTGCTTTCTTGTTTCCAAATTTGGCCTAAAATAAGATGGATTATGTCGGGTCAGAGTTCATAGTTGGGGCTTTATTCGAAGACGATTGCTTTGCTTGCTCGACCTCGAAGCAAGGGAGGCGGTCTTGTTCACAAAGAAGGAATTATAGAGCGACGAAGAGAGAGAACCATTCAGACGGCTAACAATGCGCGACAGGGCAGTAGTTCTGGGTCACACATTATATTGCGGCGATAGATGGATAGATTGGTGCCTCGATTCCTTCACTAATTAATGAGAGCTTTCTGGCCGAATGTCACATTTAGTTTTCTTTGTGCGGTGTAACGACTCAATCACACATTCTCATCAGATATTAAGCACGCCAGATCCATGCATAAAATGATAAGAAGGTTCACCAATCGAAATTCGAAATTCACGATGTATGTTGACTAAACTATATATTAATAATACGTAGTTTTGTCATTATAATCGTCCTAACTGCAATTTTGCTATAACTCGGGTATCAGTAATATCTAGATAATCCCCCAGCTTAACATTCGACTTATGTGCCACTTAATGCAGCATTACTTGGCCCTGAAAATACTTCCATCGGCGTGAATAATACATGCTGAGCTTTCAGTACTGCCATCCTTGCAAGGCACGATGATGTAGGAGACAGGCGTAGCATTTCGTAGTAATTGCTGGAATGCAAGAATAGCTTTGAGTGAAGCCATCAAGAGAAAGAAAGAGACTTGGCTGTAGCAGGGAACGTTTATCTTATCTTATCGGCGGGGATAATGGGCGATCCGTTCTGTTCGTGCAACAGACAAGTGGTCCAATGCTCCCTGTTTGTTTTCAATTGCTGTTAGCACTGGCAACAGCTGAGCCTGTGTGGTAACAAACTGAGGCGTACTTGGAGCGATAGCATGGCATCGATCTTGAATATCGTCCAAGTCTATTTAGGGAAGCCAAGCAAATGAGAGGAGCAAGTACAGTCTTTCTCATAACAGCATGCATAGGGAACGGAATTGGGTTGACTTTAGCCAGGCCCTAATTTTGAGCAAACAGCGACGACCCTGCATCAGAATTCCCGGCACCTTCTAAAATTGGGAAAATTGAATTTCCTTCTTCGTTAGCATGCAAGGGGAAGCCATGTCCTTCTGCCTTTGTGCTGCTTTCTGCGAGGGAAAAACTCGAGAACTGCTTGTCGGTGTTTTATGCTATCTGATCTGCAAGCGTAGCTTTGTGTTTTTTCGCCTGATTGCGTTACCATCACTGCGTGGTTGCCGGGTGCATTCTGTGTCAAATGCATGCATAATATGCAAGCAAAATTAATTGCCTCCCAACTTTAACTTGCTATTCGCGATTTCACGGAATCCAATCCGGCATTTTACAGTTCCTCTTGGCCGTAAAATTGAATAGTCATATAAAGGAATGGGCTGTGTTCTTCTGTGCCCATTGAGGCACTGAAAATTGTACTCTGTTTCTCACTGGCTTCCTCTGTGGATGGTCTCAGAGCAGAAATTTACAATTCTGACAGCTGCCTAAAGGGAATCGTGTTGCTGGGGGCCATGCATCAAAATACATGCAAGGAATTCTGAGTCGGTGTTTTTCAAAGGAGAACACTCATTGCATCATCCAAATGCTGACACCTCGAGCAGTTTTTAATATATGGCACCCTCTGAGGATGCATAAAGAAGAAGATGAGGAGGAGCAGAGGCAAAAGGGGTAGAGATGGAGGATGGGTAGAAGAAATAAAAGAGGAGTCAAACCTCATTCATCAAAGTCACCAGATTTTTTTTAAATTGCATAAATTTTCAGATTGTGTGTGTTTAATACTGTCCATAATAAAAAAATTAATGAATTTTTCTAATTAGCTAATTGTTTAATTGGTATGGATAATCATTGATTCGATTTTGATCACTCTAATGAGTTTAGCATAAAAGGAAGATATATCCATAGAGGAAATTTAATTACACAACAAACATTCCGTGGGCTCGGCGTGGAGACGCAATCGCTTCGCTTGAAAAACGAAAACATTTCTGATAATGTTTTTAAAAAATCTAATAACTTTGTAATTATTTGCGATATTGATTTGGGATTTTCACGATGTATTTGTGATGGTTGCGTCTCTATATCTTGCAAATTTCAAAGCTCGCGCTCTCTGGAGTAAAAAGATAGGGTCATGTTAACTGTCATTTTTCGGCCAGTATAGGAAAAACCCATGTTAAAAGGGGACTGGCGCTCGAGCTGACCGTTCCTAAATCGCAAAATGCGCTCGCGAGGCGAAAGACCGGCGTTTACCCACATGTCCCCTCTCATAATTCTTCCTCTATGATATATCATAGCAACATTTGCATGATCTAAGCCCATGCGTTTCTAATCTTAATAATGATTTATTAATAGCAGGCAGAGCCATACATTTAACAAAAATTAATCACTTATGCATGCACCCTGTACAAAAATTAGGGATTGACTTTCGAGGTGTCGCACATGGTATCCATATAATTAAGTTGTCATCAATGTAATGAGTGGAACTTGTCATATATTGAAGTGACTGACTCTCGTGTACGAGGGTTGTTCGAAAAGTTCTCGGCCTAACATAGAACGGGTTATCACAGAAAGTTTAAATTTGACTTGAATGTAGGTTAGCTTTTCAAATGAAAATTGCAAGAATTGAAATTCAAAGAAAGTCACGCGATAAATTCTGGCGCCAATTTGAGTGAAGCAGGGGTCGCAAAATTTACGCGCTAAATCAAAATCGAGTTTAGACTATCATTCATCAGCAGACTTCCCCGATATTATCCTCATAGACATATCAAAGCAATATAAATTAAATAATAATGTCAGATTTTCGTATAAATTTGCATGTATGAGCCTATTTTTTCATATATTTTTTATCAGTGAATTCCAAGTAGGTGTATCCGTCACGTAAAAGCGCGCCCAGCAACCTTTTAATGGTATTTTTTCACGTTTCGGAAACAAAATTGTCATAAGCAGATGATTTGGTGTATATTTTATTTTTCCAAAAGAGCATCAGTTATTCCTTTAGTGAGATATTGTAGTATTACATTAAGAATGTATATATTATTAAATAGTTAGATTAAGAGTGATATAAATATCCAGATTTGGACATTATATATATACGGATACAGTAAATATTTTGTCCCTCTTAAATATTAATTCAGACACAGATGTATAGTGGCATATAACCAACCAAATTATCAGTAAGGTACAAAAAATAGGCCCCAACAGATGCCTTAGGTATATATCTTTTCCACGTGATATAAATATTTAATATATACGGCAAATTTTTATTTTTAATAGCTGCGTGGCCATTTGTTCGAATGATGAAAAATTGGCAGATGTTGTTAATGCACCTTGCTAGCGCAAGTTTTGTGTTTACTTTTTTTTTTTTTTTTGTGGACAGAATTCCATTGAATGAATTTCATCCCAGCAAGGCCAAGAGACAGGGTGTGTACTCAATTAAATTCAGCGATCAAATGTTGCGAGAGAGTGTTATGGGAGGCCCACAAATCAAACGTTTGGCAGCAAAAATGAGCCTTTGACAGTGATATCAGTAGAAGTGCGCTTAATCAAAAACTAATTATACCAAGAAAATAACAAAGCCACGTGTGATCTTGCGAATAGTTGTGCTATATAACTTCCTAATTTCACGTCTCTAGTACTGCGCGATAACTAGTGAAAAAAAAATAGACGCCTCAAAAAATAGGCTCAGATTAAATTCTTCATTCTTCACTATTCAACTTATAAAGAGTAAATCATCACTGAATTGTATCCAATAGCACAGATCTGTCTAAGCATTAACTCGCGATATTGCAACGAAAATGCCATTTAGAATCTGAATGATCACAATGTAATTGAATACATGTACAAATTATGAGTACACTGCGTGTAACACACACGTTGGTTATTGAAAGAGTAACTTTATACAAGTTTTATTATTAATAGTAACATTAAGCGCAGACTAATACATCGGGATATCACGTGGTAAATTAAAATGGGGCCTTTCTTATTGCATCATAAAATCCACTGGCATGTCCAAGAGAGAGTAGAGAGAGAGAGAGGGGAGGTGGAGAGAGAGAGCGGTACATTGAAGTGCACCGCATTTCCACTATCACCGTTGATTAAATGTAAGCTCTATCGGTGAAATTCAATCGCAATAGTGGGACTTTCGTGATAATTACATTAGAATGGGCAGATTATAGAATAATTGGATTGAAATTAAAGAGGAAGGGAAATTGCCTATTTTGTGAGTTTATTGCCCATTAAAAGACCAATGTTCGGACAACAGATGCATGGCGACAAAGCAAACATGTGGGCTGTGCTATTGGTCGCGTTCTTATGTTTGATCCGTTTCATGGGAGTCAGCGAGGCACTCATTTATGATTTAGCTTATTAACGCATCAAACAACAGCAGGGGCCTCCTTTTACCTCTTTTTTTTTTTCTTTTTTTTTTTCTCCTTTTACTATCGATTTCTCCTTTACTAAGTCGTCTAAGTGATACTTCACATTGGACTTGCACTCAACTGCAATCACGCTGCTTAAAATCCCGTCGACGATGTGACGGGTTAGCTCCACAAGCTGTAAGCGAGGACCATCCTGAATTGTCGAATAACAGCATTTCAATTGCTCGGATACGGGCGGATTTAGGTTGGGGTACGTTATCATACTAATTAATAGTCCGGGTTGCTGCTATAATTTTAACAACTGAATCTTGACTTTATGAATGTAATATGAAGTAGTCAAACTGATACCGATCTGCATCCACAGAGGTTTACATTACCACGAATTGAACTATATATGTGTTGATCTTCAAGTGCATAGAGAATTCGAAATATTCCAATAATCATAACATTTCTGAGCTTCCTGTTTTTAATGCATGGCTAAAGGCAGCATTTGAAAGCAGAACATCGATATCGATATAATTATATATAAGTTACTTGAATGTTGGGCCGAGGTGAGCAATAGCTCTTATAGGCCCCTCTTGTAAAAATAAATTGTTGTATGTTCCCTTACGTACCTAGGACATTCGTGATTAGTTCGGACGGTGTAGAAACAAAAAAAAAGAGAAGGGAACAATCAAGTAAAACGGCAAGGTCTGGAGATGGGTCACATAAGGCACATACAAATCCAGTTTCTTTTTTACTGGAAATCGGATGTATTCTGTGAACAGGAATACATACCATTTGTTTGCAGTCGAAACGTGTCAATCTCTATGAATGCAATATATCGCTTTGTTCAATATAAACCGGATCAGCGATGAATTGATCATATTATATCACAATATTATGCAGGGCCTCACGAACGAAAACAGCCAACAATACGTTGTCTGATTGGACAATCTCTGGACGACTATGACGTTTCAATTCCGCAACACGTCACAAAGCACTCAACTCGCTTTCCTGCGGTCGAAGATGGTAGAACAGGATTTTTACAGATTTTTGTGTGTTTGACACGCTCGAATAGTGTTCAT
Organism: Capitella teleta; assembly: GCA_000328365.1. Classification (NCBI taxonomy): domain Eukaryota; kingdom Metazoa; phylum Annelida; class Polychaeta; family Capitellidae; genus Capitella; species Capitella teleta. The sequence continues at coordinate 560,503 of KB292506.1, forward strand.
AGTCGCCCAGCAGTAAAAATCGCATCTCTTATGATATGTTGTAACCTCAAAGAATCGTTTCTTGTATTGTAGATAATGAGATGTCAGGGACTCTTTAAGGCAGATTTGATTTGCTCATTGTCAGTGTGGGAGCATAACAGCTTCGCTGATTGGTTGACCATGTCGCTTTTTGTGATTTGGCACAATGCCAGTGCGTACGTGATTCGAACTGCATTCGCTATGGGACGCCATCTTGTAAAAGCTTAACCACACATTATGATTGTCATGTAAATAATGACCTTCCGATTGAGCGACACTTGAACACTCGATCAGCTGAGCCATTAACCTCTGTGTTTACGTTTTGCAAACATTTCGGTTAATTTAAAAGCTATAAGGAATTAGGAAAAAGACGCGTTTTTGACCAAATGAAGCTCATTGATATGATGTTACGAGCAACGAGACCATCTGATAATTCTGATTGGTCCGCAGACACATGTTGGAGTTTAATGGAGACGTAAAACATTTCCCGTAACATACGTGCATAAATTCGGAGGAACTGATTTCCAGTATAATCTGTATGGAGAATACAGACGAGCCATAAAAACGTCTGCATACAATTACATCCGTAGATCACCCCGTCTTTTCTACTGTTGCACCGTTCTGCATCGATGCCGTTGTATTTTCCCAGATGAACGACATTAGACATATGAGGAGAATCACCTCCTATTTAACAGGATATCAATGACAGTAATTAATTAAGCACGGCGGGACTCAAGACCTAAAATTAAAAACCAACTCAAAATTATATCGCATTTTTGTTGTCCTGTTAAACATAGTTTTTGGTGCCATATTTCGTGCATCTCAACTCAACATGGGACGTAAATCATAGAATGCTGAAACAACTTGGGTGTTGCGTTACACAAGAGGACACAAGCCTTCACAAGGCAAATGCAATCAATGACCCCAACGCACAGGATGCTCCGCTGTCTCCTAGATTCAATCTCGCTTCGCTTGATGTCTGATCACTTCTGACAAACTCTCCATCCAGAAGTGTCAGGCAATGTAGAGATGAATTCAACATCGTTAGACATAGAAGCAACCTAAAACTACTTTGAGGGTGTCAGAGTGTCTGAGCCAATGAATCAAAGGTGGTTGAAGTAATCATTGACCTTCGATTGAGGGCGAATGGAGCCTGGATGCAGACGGATCTCTCATGTGTTGAACACCGAACGAGTTTATCTCTGGCCATTTTGTGTTCATGGCTAGTCTCCCAGCTGCCAATGTTATCTAAGCAGCTGCTGTCATGTCTACTATAGGTTAGCACCGCTGACATCGGCTTAACATATACACCGATGTTGATTATTTTATGACACAATACTTTTGAAGATGTTGCCAATGAATTATTCAGGTTTTTCTATACAAATCCTTGATTCAACTCAAATAATGCATAGATCATATTCTATCGATCTCTGCGGAAATATTATGCACCGTATCTCGCCGGTCTTCAGCGAAGGTGTGAAGAGCAGAGACATGTTTGGCATACGATAAGAAGCGGCTTTCATTTGGACAAAGATCTCTTTACCGGCACACCCATTTCTAAGCCACAGCCTCGGGAAAAAAATTCCTCGAATCCACGTCCATCTCCCGCTCAACCTGCTTCCAGTGTGTTCTCCCCGCTGCCATGTTATATCGCATATCTAATAATCTGTAATGCCAGCAGCGTAGCTCTTCATATATATAAGGTATCAGGATTGAGATACGAGTACCTCTTACATATCCCTCTCTATGCATGGCTTTGCAATTCCTCTTTATCAAGTACAATTTCTCGGCATAGGCAATTGATCATGATATCATGCCATTTACCCAAAAGTCTGATTTTATCTTCAAGGCAATTATTATGAACAATCAAAAGGCATTAATAGTCAGATTGTCTGGATTGATAAAAGATTATCTGCTATAGGGCTGACCCTACTATGTCCGACTGAGGTCCATGAGCACCATTTCGGGACCACAAATTTCGCACTCAGAGGAGCAATGATATCGATAACATCGCATTGCGCATGCGCGCGTGGGTGGATTATTAGAGATTACCAACATTGCATGGCGGCTCTGTCAGCGTGGCTCTGCATGAGGTTTTCTGGGGCAATGGGTGTGTGTGTGTGTGTGTGTCCCTCAACGGAACAGTCTTCCTCGTGAAGCAGTATCAGTTTTCATGGCTTTGTTGTCGGCTGTCTGAGGCTGCTTTCTCACACAGAAGCTTCCTTCCTTCCCCTCTTCAAGATGAACGAACCCATTGACGAGGAGGTTTTTCTTTCTCGAAGACCCTGAGTGTGTGGCATGCCAAGCCAATCTGCCGAGTTGTGGGTCGTTAGCGACGCGAAACAAAAGTCTGGTGCACCGCATCGGCCGCAGCAGCTGCAGCAGCTGCAGCAGCCACAGCAGCAGCAACCTCAGCAGCTGAAGCAGCAGACGGCTCCTTCTCCTCTCTCTATCCCATCCTCGAACAACAGTGTAAACTTTGGTGTTTGCATCTGTCACGTGAAGTCTAATGAAGACAAGGTCGTTCGCTTCATTATTTGATTGAAATACGTTGCGTGTCAATATTGCCTCGTTAGCCAAACCTTTTTGCCGAACGTGGTTCCAGGAAATTCATGCGGGAAAAGACCGCTTTGCTTTCAAGGTCCTGCACGCTTAGCATTTGATGGGTCAACGTCATGCGTGATCTCTGTGGTTCATAACTCCATATACCGTGGTGGTTTATGCATCGGCAACACCCGCGACATTGCCATACGCACACATATCCCTACGCCCCTTTGGCCTCCACGCGTTGGCCTCAGTGACATGCAATTCACATTCAATATTAACCCACATTCGGCCTCAATTTTCGCTCACCACCATCCTTTAGTGTGTCCCTCACCTCTTGGTATGATATATTAGCCCAATTTTCAGCCTGCCTCGTTGCTTTACCGGATAACATTCGCTCTGACGACCATCCCAGCTGTGTCTCCAATTGATCGAATATAAAAGCGCCACCCTCTTTGCACCCTATCAGACAAAAGTGTTCCGACGATTAATGGCTCAATATAATTAGATCGAGCAATTCTGCAATGATATTTTGTCTAACGTACAAACTGGCCAACCAATGTGATATGTATATTGGCATGTCCAAGTCTAATTATTGCAGCAGATGAAAGGACATAATTCTGCTATTGATATCTTTATTTTGTTTTTCGCCAATTAGGAGCTTGCCATGATGATTCATGACTGAACATGCATATATGCACGACATACATGTACTCGCGATATGGGTCTCTTCCAGGCATACACTCCACCCCAAACCCCTCCTAATAGCAAACCGTATTGATATTCAGGAGAAGCGGCCCTGGAAAGCATACAAGTCAATCTCAGACAAACTCAATAAGATGTTAATCGTCGTTCCGTGGCTGGCGACCAGGCTGTGGTTTCAGTCATTTTGTCGTCATGGCTTTCCTTGTCATGTGTCAGCAATTAATCTAAGGTTGATCGCCCCAACCCCATTCCACATGACGCCCTTCTCGCTTATATTATTCCACAGCGTGATGCGTGTGAGTCGTTTATCTCTCTATTGTAACTGTTCCTTATGAACAATATTACGAGGTACAAGCACAAAGTCCATACTGCCCTTTAAATTACATTTAGAGTCATTAATATGCATATCTTATTAATATATGGGATAGATTTTCAGGCCAAGTTACTGCGATGAGCTGCGGAATGGCAAATAGTCATACAGCATGCAACTATATAGCATTGCATACCGAAGTGAAATGCTGCACAGCTATTATAGTATTAGAATTTACAAGTTTTTGTTATAACAGTTTTGGTGTACGTTTCGAGTGGAAATTATTATGGGTAGTTCTGGCTGGAACTTGTAGCAATGTCACAACAAATTCCAGTGAAAATTCGAGTGAAACAAAGAACATAATAATATTTTCTTTCCTCTTGAAAACATAAATTTGCGCCGTTTATGTTTTTTTAAGCGATTTTATTTTCAATTACATAAATTTTTTTTTCAATTCGACATGATTAGAACAACATTTATCCATCACAGCTTGCACAATACACGAAGTCAAGCCGTGACTTAAGCACGTCTAGTATGTAACGCCTGGTGCGAATTTCCATTCCGGCGATAATTATGCACTTTGGATGCTATAATCACGTGTTACGTCAGCTCATCACTGATTGGACGCAGGGCTTTAGGCCGAGTGATATGATGTAAGGATCAGGCACGCTAAGCCACGCCGTGTTTTACGTGGGCGGACGGTCCTTGTTAATAAAAAAAAAAAACGACATTTACCGACATAACGGCCGTTTTACAAGGCTGACCGTGTTTGGCATGCGTTAGACGTGACGCAGTATATGCTTGTCCTTAATCATTTAGTATGTACACTATACACCCAAACAGACAAATCTGCGCGATGCATTACTTTCATCCAGCTTTTAACAGAAATGTTGAGTAATGATGACTATAAATAGTAACATTGCATTTACACAACATTTTGAGCTGCGTGCGTTCATGAATGGATCATTCATGAAGGTTAAATTGTGTACCGATAATAGCTTCTTGGAAAAATATATAGTGTTTTACCTACATGGCATTATAATTAATCTCACATACGTATGATCCGATAAGTGTATGTTAAATTGCTTTAAAAATTAGCTTCATTTGACTTATATTTGTTTTCTTGTTATTTATATCTATTAATCAATTGGTTTAACCAATAACCAATGCGTTCTCTTATGCGTCGCCTATTTGCTATTGCGGAATATGGGCGGTCAGCACATCGTTGATTGGATGCAGAGTGCCCTTAAAGTACTAATGTTGTATGCAAATACATTCGTATCGCTATGGTCAGAGGCCATTGTGTTTAGGACTTAGGTCAGACCTATATCTGAAGTCCTAGAACTTGCATTAAGCATGAAATTAATGCAAACGAGAAGAACATCGAATTAATGGATATTACAAAACAACTATATAACGTCAAATTTCAGACCAGGGACAAATTGAGTACTCAAGACTACTAATACCAAAGAACAGATCTTACAAAACTAAACACCTGAAATTTGAAACTCAAAATTGAGGAAACCATACTCCGGGCTTATTGGAAGCTTTGTGCCAGTATAGTCGCTAGTCTTTCCATGGGGTCCTTTACGCAGCATCACATGTTCCATAATTATAACCTCGGAAACTATGAGTGAGATTGAGGTGTGCTGCTGTTCGGTGACCTAAGAGTCAAGACTGCTATTCTTACACAGCAAGCTGAGTATTATTCTTGAGTTCTCCACCTTAAAGACTAAGCAAAGTTAACAAGTCATTCTTTGTGTAGCATCTCTCAATTTCTGCTCATTACCTTGAAATGGCTAGAATGCCTCTGCCTTCCGTTGACGGTGCACACGGGGCAAATAAGTCAATTAGCCTCCACATTGAGGCCTCGTTGCGGCGAGTGTTCGACTATAGGCTGTGTCGTTGATTCCTTTGAAAGATGCGATGGTTAACGAAAGGAGAATCTCATAACTTCAGCTTGACTGCACGCCTGATGTTTGGTATGTCCGATTGCACAACATGGTCATCAGGGCCACCCCAAGGCTGAATCAACATGCATCAGTTTATGTATTGGCCCTTATTTTGTGGCTTCATATGAAGCATATAATGTGTCTGCTGGCCTGAGCTTGCGTTTTTGGTCGAGTGCCATTAGGCGATGTCGTGAATGGGGCTTTAGAATGCCTCGTCTCTCGTGCAAAATTAGCGTTAATTACGAGATCCTACTTAACCTCGGTTGACGTGGCACTGAAATCAACGCACTGCCATCAATCATTCACCTGAATTAATTGATTGATCTCCTTGGAATCCTACCATAGATATTCTGAAGGTTTTTTCTAGTTGGGAAGCAAAACAAGAACCTTGGTTGAACCGACAGCTCCTGTAGCAACCATGACAGCGTGAGTGCTCGGTGTGAAGTCATGGATTAGTGAGTTCAGTTGCTAACTCCCTTCGGAACAGAGTTTTGCAGACAGAGGAGGTTTGTCCGACTGTTCAACCTGTCTTAAACGTTCGATTATATTTAGCTTGCAATGCCAGTATAGAAACATGACCGAAACTAACAAAGCGATTAAATATCTCCGAATAATTGTTTCCATATGCGAGATAACAAAGGCTGCAAAAAAGGACGAGCATTCCCGAAGCGGAAAACGCGACACTTTGGTTTCACTGGCTCGTATAACATCTCGTAAAGATGCCAGGTTCACAAAAGGTCCAATCGCTTACACCGCCAACTCAGTCCTCGCTAATGTCATAATCTTATTCTTCTGTTGGTCGGTTGCCACGGCTACGGGTGTCGATTGGCCCCACACGAAGTGCTCTTGGTGATTTTTACGCAACCACTGAATGCCATGACGCTCGTAAAATGAGAAATGGAGACACAGGTATATACATCCAATTAGGCGTATGCGACGGTTAAACAGAGGAGCCAATGGCAATGCACTGATAATACTTCTTAATTTATATTCCAGGGGCGTAGCCAGGGCGGGGCGGGACGGGGCGGCGCCCCGGTAGAGACGGCTTGTGCCCGGTAAAAAAAAAACAAAAAATCATACAAAAAATAAAAAATAAAATAAAAAATAAAAAATTGGATTACTTGCTTGAATTTAGTTTCTCTGAAAATTATTCTATTTGCAAGCTTCATTCGAACATATTCTATTATTATTATTGTTATTATTATTATTACTATTATTATTACTATTATTATTATTATTATTATTATTATTATTATTATTATTATTATTATTATTATTATTATTATTATTATTATTATTATTATTATTACTACTACTACTACTATTGTTGTTGTTGTTTTATTCTTGTTATTATCAATATTATTATCATTATATAATTCAGCTGAGAGCAATTCAGGATTATAATCACGAAGTTAGCAGCATGAATTCCCTAATTTATGGTGATCTTAGTCATCTATATAACAACATTGTATTATTCATTTCTACCCATTCAAGAATACTAGCTTCATAGATATAATTATAGTTATATTGGTTGATATAGGAATTAAGGTCAGAATATAATATGTATTCTAACTTATGATCATATAATATATTTGCAAAACTCATGCGTGCGATTAATTTAAATATGCAATAACATCCCATTAATAATTGTTTATTCATAATAAGCGATACTCGTGTAATATTAATTAATTTAACCCAGCATAACTTTTTAATCCATGTGCTAATGCTACATGGTTAATGTGCATGTACACTGATCAGAGGTACACTTAATGCGATGAAGTTGACGTAGAACATTAACCATGGGAGCTGCAGATATGATGGGGTTGTACGGCTCCACCATTTAAACCATTTAAACCATTTAAACCATTCGGGTGATACGGGCGCCAGAACAGAAGGCCCGGGACCGGGGTCTCCCCTACTCTTATCGATAAATCCCAAGGGTTCTTTATCCTGCTTACTGCCATAGACAATAGTAAACAGCGCCCGGCCTTGTTACGCAGTTGGGCAGCACTGCAGAGTCACCGAAGCATTACAATTACATGAATAACGAATTACAATTACAATGCACAATCATGACGCCCGTTGGCTGATCAGGTCTCGAACCCGGGACCTCGACCCCCAAGGTCGGTATATGATTGCAGTCAGCCGGTCAAACCGACCGAACTATTTGGTGCCCCTACCATGGGAACTGCACCGGATCCAAACCAAACACATTGCCCATAATTAACGTAGAATGACTATATTCAATGCGTTGATTAATGAAGTGCGGAGTTTTTCTTGATCAAGGGTAACCTGCCATGTAAACAAAAACCGTACCCATCAATCAAGATCGATAATTCATGGACCTCTGCCGATGGAGTGTTGATGTTGGCTTGTTGGAGTTTTTTCTGCCATTATAGCATGCTGTGTGCATGTGAATTCATTCAGAATCATAGCTGATTGGGCAGTCTTGTGTATAACAGCCTTGGTTACGTGAGCCACAGCGCTTCACATAATAGTCGGTTGCAACTTGCAATGAATTGATCTGAGAGGCTTTTCATGTCAGGATACAATCATAACGCTCTTTGTGCAATACTGGTACGCTGCATGCAAATGGTAGGTAGCATGGATACCGTCAAGGCATGTATAGAGGATGGTACATCAAGGACAACAGAATGCCTATAATTGTATATAATTATATAATCATTATCAGCCTATATATCAGCCTACATATAAATATGCACTTGAATTCTATAATATTGACGAAGGATGTCTTAATAGCTGTCTTATCTATTCTTTGTGGAGTTGCTTTTGTCGCAGTAATGGCTCCTTCGGGGTTTCCATGGCAATGACATGTTGCTTAAATATCCTGTTTATACGACAGCATTCTGGGAATTCGCCGCTGTGAAAGGGCTAATAGGCCTAATAGGCAGAGTTTCTTAAAGGAGGAGCCAATTTACAAGATAATCACAGCCTATAGGGAGTCAAATTTATCATTCGAAGTTTGCAAACTTCTTCTTCATTTGGGTTGATAACATATAGCAGCATTACTGTCATTGTCTTTTGTTCTGTGGATGCATTTGTGTACCTTCAATTCTACGTGTACTTTGATTTGCGATTTCAAACAAAAATATTCAGAATGCACTATATTACCTATATGTAAAAGCAATTCAACTTCTATTATGCACTTAGAATATAGATTGATGACAGGAATTAAGATGCCACGAATTACAACGGAGGCATTATTAATCCATGCTTTTCGAATGAGAAGGGGTTGCAAAGAGAACATGATGTCAAGGACTATTCCTTTTTTGTGGACATCATTGCAATGCAATCAGATTCGCCCTTCACTCAGAACCGATTGAGGGGATTTCATTTTTATGATCAACAGCCATTCGTGCTTTGCGATCAGCAGAACGGGAAGCGCTGAGCCATCTCAATTTCAATGATGTCTCTTTGGCATCGATTGGCCTCGAATTGCAGGCGCCTAAAGACGGTCTGCGGTTGGCTCTCTGGGGCCCCATTAGTGAGCCCTTTCCTCCGATCGACCCGCTTGATGAATGACTGCTGCATTGATTGGCCAATGCTTGGCTTTCTTCGGCCGTCACCAATTTTCATATTTTTTTTTAGAGAGAAAGGAAAAAATGTATATCCCTAATTGGGACCACGTCAACAGACGGGATGACGGATGTGTGATGCTTGGCTTTTGAAGTACTCTCACCCCAAAAGAGGCTCAGGTGGATTCAGGATACGCGAGCTTCACTGAAGAGAGAAGACCTTAGTTTGGGACATTGCCATTGAGGGCACCCTCCCTCAATCTGAATATGTCAGGTCAATCCCTTTCTGTTGATGTCCTTGAGTAAACGAACACTCTGCAGACCCGTTCAGCTTCAGTTGATCGCCCTTCCAATCACTTCAGGTCCTCATTGTACGTCACGCGTCGCACATCAAGCGTGAGCTATTCTTGTGGAATTCATTGAGCTATCAAAGCCCTGTGATTGAGCAGCCACAAAACCCAAGCAGCCTCTTGGTGCAGCGCAAAAGGCTTGCTGCAAGTGCAAGGTCAATTTGTGTTCAATGTTTTTGGAAAAATAAACAATGTGTATTACCGCGTGGCTCCGCCTTGCGAGTCTTTACTCACTCATTCCTCGAGCTGCTTTCTATCTGCGGTTGGCGCGTTTAACGACCCTAAGCTTCTTCTCTGGCCTCTCTGAATGGTGAGGACCACAGAGAGATCTCGGCCCTGAAATAGGCAATCTATCCAACAGCTCTTTAAGATGAGATTGGCGAGTGATACGCGTGGATATTCATGCCAAGGGGGGAAGGTCTACATTCTACAACCAGGCATTCTCTTTTATTCGTCTAGCCAACGCGCTTCGCCAATACTATTTTTTTCTTTCCTTATATAGGAAAGAGAATATCGCCGTGTCTCAATGCAATTACTCGGGTGTGCGCTGCATCCCCGCCACTTAGCGTAGGTATTATAACATTATGATGGCAAGTGAGAGAGAAACCCGCGGGATCATAATGGATCGTGACGTACTGATCCATGATGCATTATGAATACCCATGCCCTGGATTGGTTACCCTCCCACGCAGTCAGCTGGTTCTAACTGCGTTCCGGAGATTATAAATACACAAACAGTAACAAGAGTAGCGTTATTCTCGGTTTATATTACCTATTTCCTGAGTTGCAATCACGCCTTAACCTACCCTAATTCGCTTTTCCTTTGATCGCATCAAATTAATGGTTGATGTACTGGGTTGAGTACCCAGAGAGCATGCTTGGAGCACCTGACATAGCAGTAAAAATAACATCAGATGTGAGTAATGTACAACGGTTAGAAGGGTAGCGGTGCGCTTGCTTGCTAAGGCAGTTGTTTTACAGTGTATGTATTAACCTGCATTTAGCACAAAGACACGTGGTCTAAGGATTAAACAAGGATACAATGTATCGAACTCAGGTCGGTTTAGCACCCAGTCCCAACTTTTTGATTTCTGTACTGTTGCAAAGGGTGTGCATTTGTGGGTTTTCCTCCACAGAGTCAATCACAATAATTACCCTGATTCAGTATGCAGTGTTTAACTTTCACGCAAGTGTCATTTTGAGTTAATAATGCAATCTGATGCTGCCACCAATAATCTCCAATCCATTGAGATGTTCTTAGCCGGGGTTTTTGTTTTTTTTTGCCTCATGAAGCATGCGCTGTCAGCTTGGCCATCATTCATTTCAGTAACCTTGACTTTTGCTAGCCCACTACCGCACCCATATTATCGCTCAACAAGACTTCCATATTGCGTTATTGTGCCCCGACCCATGTGTACGCCATGTGTACACACGCAGCCCTTCCTCGGCATGGCATGCATATCCGTTGCTGCACATGCGCTGTCCGACAGGGCATTAATTTAAGTCCACGGAACTTTACGACACATTCTGCGACATGACCACGTGGCTTTTATGGTGGCCATAGCAACCATTTTCGTAGCAGTCGCACAGTTGGACTGAAAATATATTCTGCTGTCTGAGAATATGTCACAATCATATATAATGAGTGCATGGCCTTTGTTGGGACCGTTGCTGCATTAGGATTCAAGGGCTGCCCTGCTCTATCTCCATATACTTGTACTTCTCTGGTTGATTCTTGGTCGGCATTTCCATTCGCTGACCTTTCAGCCAATTTATCTCCTCTGTTCTTTCTCCGGGCGCTGCTCTGTAGAATCAGAGGCGGCACGCGATTCTGCAAAGAGAGAAGTCAGAATTCCTGGGGCACGTCTCAGTTGAAGCGTGACCGTGACACTGGCTTATTAATATCCCCAGAAGTGGATTCTCGTTTTGTTGTCTGCACAATCGAAGGCTATTGTTGTATTGCTATTTCGCGGAATTATGTCTCCCATTGGAACTTGGAGCCAATTTGACTCAAACCTAAAACGTTTGAGATATATGAAGTCCAGCATGTATGTTCGCAACAAATGCCGTTAAAAAGTAAAGACACGCATGAACTAGGATATTAAGCCTGTTATACCCTGGTTGCCACCTGAGGTTGAGTGTAAAATCAATACACATATGTAGGAAGTAAGCAAGCGTCCAAATGTTGGTCAAATATGGGCCCTAAAATGTGTCTTAATGCATTCGAATTGCATAAGTATTGATCGTTTACTAACATTCAGCGAGAACAGCATGCTGGCGAGTACAGTAAATGCTGATGCGCTCCAGTTGACGAGGGCTCGCAGCGTCCATTGATCATAGGGGGACCTCCCTCCCCTCCTCGCTTCCCCTTGCCGTCTGGCTCTGCCATTGGCACTGCTGCTGAGGCGCGCGTTGAAGGCGAACCACAGCGACATTTGGTGCTAGCGTGATCGCTCTGTCTTACTTAGTCAGCTGAGTGTCTTGTTTAGAATGAGACGATGTACAGTCGTGTACGTTTGATACAAACCGTGCCTAAAACTAGTCGTGTTGTCTTGCAGGACAGTTATGAAATGCAAGATGAGTTGGAGGAGCTACACGAAGTACCTGACCAGCCCAGCAACGCGCCCTCCGTCGACAACTTCTACGACGCCCCAGGACTGCGGGATTCTGTGGCCGCACAGGATGACCTTGAACGATCAGTGGGCCCAACGTCCACGTCGCTACCCGAAGTGCGAATAAACTTACATCCAACTGAACGTCTCATTGAGGCGATGGAGCAGCTCAGGGAAGTGATCCTAGATAACACCAACGTGCAACAGAAACAACGCCGTAGAGGAGCTCGGACTGGAGGAGGGGGTCCGGGGGGAGGGGGGCCTCCGAACTACAAATCCAATGGAACTGTGAATCTGAAGGATGAGCGGCTGAAAATACGCAGAGACAAGGTGAGTCCCTTCGGCTATTGTCTCTCACCAGTGATTAATTGTTGGTGTACAACGACGCCTGCCATATGCCTCAGATGCGGTATTGTGGCGCCGACTCGTTTAACGGCTATATACCACAGAGGCGTGTCTCTTGATACCTGTTGCGCCCGTTCGCTGTGTAAATCTTGAGTCATTATCAATTGATAAACTCTCTAGAAACTCTTTCCTATTCGTGAATGATTATAATGGGTTATACTCTGTTGCGTGTGATATACCGAGAAGGCTCATACTTCTTCAATAGCGTGCCAGGCATTTTCCAAATAAAATGGACGCCATCTCATAAATATCTTGATGTAATCTGTTGATGTCCGGTTCTGTCATTCATAGTAATACAATACTGGGCTGAGTGCTTCATTACAATCATCATCAAAGGGAGTGACAGAAAACGTCAATCAGCGTATGAAATGGACATGTATATACAATTATAGTGCACCACTTTCGCTCATGCCTGTGTTTTTATCCGCGGATGCCGCTAATGTGCTATCAAATGGCAGCTTTTGCCCGAAGTGCCACGTGCCTAACACCCAGTTGTCCCAATCTGTAAATTCACTTGTCGAAATGGACATTATCACATTGCTGATGTGACGAAAAGGATAGGTCACCACAACAGGTATTTCATGGCCCGATTAGGACGACCAAAGTGGTGTGGTTGGTATGATTCTCACCTGGGCAGATGTTAAAGTTACCTGGTCGCAGCACACAGACTAGCTGACGGCATGTGGCCCTACGTATAGACATGACATCACATATTACGTCACAAATGTACAACGCTCTCATTTAATTATCTGTAACAGGAACAAACGTCATACGCCATACGTGCCTATAATTCATTGTCTCCGTTTCCTCAGCAAAAGTCTCCCAATGTCATTGTCGCTATGAGGACCCTTTCATGCCCTTTAATAGTTGCAGGAACAATCCTCTGATGTCCTCGATTAGTTATGCACATGAAATCAATCAAATTGGGCACGCAGGGACAGGCTATTGTGCATACGTCATCTCATAAATAATGTGCATTTTGGATCCAGTAGACCTCATCATAATATTGTTCGCAAGAGTTAGCTCATTCGATCAAATTGCCATATGCCAGTGAAGCTTAAAAACTGAATGCGTGCTTGCGTTGTTGACACTTTCTTGCGTAAGCAAATTGCTGGCAGAATGTGCATACATATAACAAACGACTATTAACACGCAACGACTTCATCATCAGGAGCTCCTATGTATAGCGCCTGTCCCTATATACCTTTTTTAATTGAGATGAAATCTGGATGGAAAAGGCCTTCTGATACCAGTTCTGCTAAAGCAATATTTGTGATTACGTTCATAGTGATTGTTCCAGAAACGGTCAAGCTGGTTCTCTTTGTATTTGATTTGTGTGTGTGTGTGTATTCTGCAATCTTTTGTGACCTGTCTTTGTTTTTGCTTGAGCAATTCAATACATTAAAACCACGGTCAAAAATTATAAATACAATCGGACCCTTTTCTTTTTGGAAGATATAAAACCATGTTTCCGTGTTTGAGTGTGTCTGCTTGTGGCATAGCCCGTCACATCATTAGGCATATAAAACGTATGCAAAGATTTATCTTCTTAAAGTTTTATTCATTACGGCTTCTTGTACTGTGTGGGTACGTGCATTTAACGGGTTATCTGACGTACCTGCAATGGCTCTTCACTTCTATGCCTGGACATCAGATCAATGTTGATGTGCGCACCTGGTGAAACACTGCATTAGCATTGCCAAAATGCAACTCATTAATTCAGTTCTAAAGGCTCCCAATGACAAAATGTCGGCCGACCACGGTGGAGATTGTCAAGCTCAGCTTGGGCGGATCTGTGATACCATGCCGAGGTTATTACGAGTTCTATTGGCGGGTGCATTACGGACCCTCTACACCCCTTTGAGTTAATTCAATGAACCTAGAATGAACAATGGATTCTTGAATGAATGGTACGTATAATATGGAGTAACGGGCCGTTCACTACCAAACATATTAAGTGATATTATTAATTGTAAATTAGTTTGTTCCTATCAGTTTCATCGATGTCACGCAACGGCAAGTATAGGCGGTTTGTATACTCATAACACCAGCTAATAGAACGCACAATGCCCTCTACACAATATCACAAATCTCCCCAATCAAAGCACTTTTCACTAGAACAATATTCTCCGTCGTTGTCGGCCGACATTTTGTCATCGGGAGCCTTAAGACAGCAGTGCAGACGACGCCCCGTGTGACCTCTATCCAACATATAAGGCGCGGCACTGACGCGGAGGCTGATGTCACGTGAGTCTATGAAAATATCCGAGAGGAAAAGCTCTGACTCCAAGTTACGCCTATGTTGGGTACACATGCACATGCTCATGCATGTACACATGCACATGCTGCCCACAGTCAAAATATCAATCAATTAATTTGTATTCGTCATCACTACGCAGTGTATACAGACACAAGCCTTTGGGAATATCATATCGCGATGCATTTATACTATATGCTATTAACCTCCTTTTCTTCAATTCTATGAGATGCCTGAATATTTCATTCATTCTCAGTGGGTTTCGTCAATGGCCGATACTTTAGATTATTCATGAGCTTTGGGGTTGAACTGTTTTTCACATTCATGAAAATTGAACTTGGATTCATCAGCTATTCCTTGAGCCAGTGTCTCTTTGAAATAAAAGAGTGAAATGTCGGCTTCAATTAATATTTCTTGTTCAGTAGATTAGGGCCTTCAATGTTTCATGATAATGGATTATTATCCAATTGAACCGTGAATAATGATAACCGGGAAAGCCAGACGTGGAAACATGAAAGCTTATATTGAATAACTATTAAAGTATGCATGGCTGCATTAATTGCCAAACTTCCTAAATGCTTGCCAGGCAAACAATTAGATATATCGATCTGTCACTTACATTGTGATAATCTCGCATGCATTTCTCATTACTGCAATTCGCATGGCCAACGTTGAAGTGTACAAAGCTGACATCTCCATTCTTGGCCACGAAACCTAAATGTCACGCGGGCTGCTTCAAACAAGACATTAGCCGTGGCAGGCAAACGCTGAACGTTGAGCCCCATTACTTGCCTGTCAGCACTTAATTCTCCTACAAGAGCGCATTTTCATCGGTGGTCAGCAGCCAACGTAAACACATCAATGGATGCATGTGACTGACGATTGCCGCGAGGCAGCTCACTGCACTAACCCATTATAAATTATAACGCTTACACACATCAGGCGATTCGCCGCTGTCGCTGTATACATGTATTCTATAAATTATTCAATGTCCTCCTTCGGGCAGATTATCGTAAATGCAGCCTTCGGTTGGGATCAACAAACGACAATACCCAGGGCCGCACGGTCGCGTCATGCAACCCATTGTTGTCAGATCTGATGTCCCCTCATTATCGGAATGATGAGTAGATACAGTGCACCCCCCTCATTCATTCACATCGATTTGCGGTGTATGAAAAGGCATGCAATGCAATGCCATGTGGTGGAAGCGTTGATTGCATCCTGTATTCAAACTTATTTAGTTACAAGTTAACGCCGAGTAGATTTGGAATATAGAGCTGTTATTAATATATTTTATGTATTATTAACTGTGTTTTGTAGTTCTTATTGCATTGTGTTACATGTATGATATTTATTATCGTCACATTTGTTTATGTATCTTTTCCTAGCTGCATGTTTATTTAAAATTGTATTGGCAATTCTACTCTACAGAGCCTCGTTAAATCTAGCTACCACTGCAAGGGATTTATTTCCTCCGCACATTAGCTAAATACATAATAGTACAATACGCTTCCTTCTTCTCGCCTTTCTTTGCACTCAATGCACTCATATTTTGATGCTTGGTTGGGGAAGCGTTACACGCCCTTTGACCTTTATGAGCAGTCAGATATTACGCGTGTGGATCCCATACTATGTTAACATAGACCGGCCTCAATTCATCTCACTCCAGCATTTCGTGGTGTGCCCAATAAGGCATACGTTTGTATTCTTCAGCGGGATCGCTGTGTTTAGTTTATGATCAGCAACATTGTGTCACAGTTTTTCGATTGCCCGTAGTATATTATATAATATCATACTTCTGACTCCTTTTATCGGCTAATCTTGGTGGTGTAGAGGCAACTGAGCTATAAATCAGTTCGATAAACACAGAAGTTCGCATTCAGAGAAATGTCCGTTCAGAGACGAAATCTGATCTGGCGCCTTATATGGTGGAACCGTAAAAACTAATAATACCTTGACACAGATATGATGAACCTATAACTCATCGATAACAGAAGCGACTGTCAATCTGGAATATGTTGCGCACGATAACATGTCATTATCATTGCACAATTCCCGTGTTTGTAATTACATCTTATTCTAATCTGTGTGATGACGCAAGCAAAGGGCAGCAAGGGCTCACCGACTCAACTGTCACCGAACGAAACTGCATTGGAAGATGCACGTGGGTCGTCCATAAGGTCACAAAGGTCGTTGTTCATTCTCCGTGTGCAGCGTTCGGCGTTGGTAGATATCGCTCCGCGATGAGCCATCGAAAACGTCATATGGCAAAAGCTTTCTAGGTCATTAGCAGACGGTTGACTTTTACGCTCAGCACTGGGATATGCGACTGAATAATGGAGAAGGGGAGAATTTATTCCCACCACAGTGCACGACGGCGCAATTTCAAAGGCTAACGGCCGACATTTTTGCTTACTCCTCCTCTCTACTCGTATTTGCACACCCCAACCCCTTCTTCGCCTTCCGGTTGCCTCTCTTCCGACACAATAACAAAGTGAATCTCGACAGAAGAAGAAGACACCCGAGTGACTCAATCTTGCTCATCGCGAGGCTATATTTTGAGAGCATCAAACCCATGATTCTGTGCTTAGACAATTGGACACACGACCAATACCAGAAGTGACAGCAGTCCGTTTGGCACATAATGCACATAGCAACCACAGCAGCCTTGTGTGTTGAAGTGTTGGTCTTCGCTCTCGTGTACTGTCAGTTATGTTTTCATTAACCACTCTTAACTTAATAGTTTCCTGCTAATGTCCACAAATGTTTTCTATTGTGTGGTCTATGAGCATCTCAAATAATATGTTGGGTTATTACTATCTTATATAATTACACTGCGCGTGCATGTCTGTCTTAATTGATACTAACTTAAAGCAGTGCGTGTATAGTTGTATGATAAGTATGTTTCTTGTGATAATACCTCCCCTATGATCCCTATGTAGTATCAGCCTGTGCGAAGATGCGAATCAACGAATTGAGGTGATCCCTGAATGTGCCATTGGCGAAAAATCTAGCGCACGCGCTGCTTGTTTAGTTGGCAATGCAGCGGACTGTGTTGCCCCTTACTGAATGGATGTCATGTATGGTTTGTAGGATTCTGATTGTGTCCCAAAACCAAGATTGACCTATTTATGATTGCATTTACAGAGCGGAACGGGGCTTGTGTGTGTCGCATAGCGGCGTGCTTTATTCACATGCCGACAGCTAGAGAACCCATATTGCTTTCTGGTCGCTAATGGTGCCTATATATGAAAATGACTTTTCTAACGCGGAATTATCCTTCTATGTCAAAACATTTAGCCTTGCTCAGCCGTGTATACAGTTTTCACAATGTTATACATGCAACTATGCATTATTCTACTTGTTATTAAAGGGAGGGAGAACTGGTTAAAAATTGACTTTGAGTCGTTATTTGATGCACCATAAATGATTCCTATGCCTGGCTCACACAAGGAATATCATCGCTAACGATATTGCGGGCGATATATTGCTAACTAGGCGTGACGTCAGCAGCTGTGATGAAACACCGAGTTCCCCATCTGTTACAATGGGCCTCGTCATATCAGCGTGTCCTGCGACTAAACCCTTGGATATTTTTTTATTTTCTTTTCGGAAATAGATAGAATAATCATTTTGCCACCAGTCAGGCGCGAAAAAAAAAAATATTTTTCAATATTTTTCTTATTTTAACAAGCGATTTTCTATGACACCTACCATGTTTCTCATCCTGAAACAGTAAAAAGGTCAGCCAGAGTG
>KB292506.1:578997-613666 GCA_000328365.1 Capitella teleta
CAAAAGCCCTGAAATATTCACCCTCCTTACACACTACATGTATAGCGTGGCCCATAACGTATTTTCCCATCCATACAGCGCGCTTCTGCCGTCTTTTTTCCTATTTTTGGAGATTCGTCTCGTGTGTGTGTTCATGCCGTACGCGAAGGTTAGTTTTAGATTCTTGTTCTTGTTAATCAAAAATTTAGATAATTAAGATTCAGAAGCGATTGATTCAATAACAAGGTCTAAAACGAAACCTTCTCCTTAGTAATATTATAGTATTTATTATTCTGGTTGATGTTGTGTTTTTTATCTATTCGGCCATTATGCAGGTTTTCTCTTGCTTCCAGGTGGTCGTTGAGCTAAGAGTTGTATTCCTGAAAATTGGCGAAATCGACACGTTGAAAGAGCAATACAGTGCTGACACCTTCATTCAAGCAAAATGGCGAGAATCATCCTTGGATGGACGAACAAGTGAGGTAGGATGCGGATCAAAGTGGCTAAACTATTGTAATAATACCTCTTTGATGAACAGGAGCTGAAACGGATAGACCTGGAGTGTTTTTGGAACCCACTTCTGTTCATTGAGAACGTGCTATCGGAAACCAAAGAAGCAACATGGCTTGCAGCAATGGCAAATTCGAAAGGCGAGGTGTACGTCCTTGAAAGGCGACGCGTGCGAGGCGTTTTTATGGAAAATTTAGAGCTGAATGACTTTCCCCTAGACGTACAGGTAAGGGGCATAGTTAAAGATGGCATTCACAATCAATTATATGTGACTTACTTTCTTTCAATAGGATCTGACCGTGACGATAACAAGCGAGAGACCAGATACTGAGATTGACATCATTCCCGATGAGAACGAAATGAGTGGCATCAACGTGCAGACATTCGTCGATCAACAGGTGAGAGACAGGTAGCAGTACTTAAGTCAGGCAGAGATAATCCCTCGTGTATGAGTATTACCCATTGAATAAGGCCATGCCCCTACTATAGCTTATTGGTGCTTTCCCGATTAAGGAGTGGCGATTGCATGAGCACATCGAGGTTTCTAAGAAAGTGATGACTCAGGAGTATTCCAGCTCCAACCGCTGCCACCCAGCTCTGTCTGTGACCTGCAGAGCTGCACGACGTCCAGGTTACTTCTACTGGAACGTCTTTCTCGTCATGGTCAGTGACGTCATCATCATTGTGTTACCTATAGTTTTACAATTCCCTATTGCTTCAGTTCTTTATCAGTGCATTGTCGTTTGCGACATTTGCTGTCAGCCCAGAGCTACCGCAAAACCGTCTCCAACTGTCCTTCACGTTGCTGCTAACTTCAGTTGCATTCAAGTTTGTCATCAACCAGAGTCTTCCGAAGATTTCATACCTAACGTACATGGTGCGATTTTGTCTTCAAATTTTCCCCAATTCCTACAGCCATGATTTCTTTCGTAAAGGACAAGTACGTGCTGCTCTCTCTGGTCATCCTGTGCACGGTGTGCGTTTGGCATGCGATTGTGACGCTGTTTGCCCGCAATGGCGTCATGTTCCTCATCACACTTGAACATGATGTCTTTATAGCGTTCTGCGTTATTTATATTGGTTGCCACGGAGTGTTCATTTTCTGGCTCTATTTTGACGTGAGTACAACGCAGCAGCACTCCACGTCTTATGGGGCAGGCAGCAAGAGCTCTCCCGAGACCCTTGTGTGCATGAATATTGAACACTGAGGCGAAAGCCGACGTGATAGGATTATAAGGTGATGCGTGTATTGATAGCTCTGATCCTTTAAAAGACAATGAACGAGGGGGTGCTAGAGGTCGATGCGATGTAGGTCATAAATATATTAAGAAAGTCTACATGGGCTGGGATGTTTGGGTTACAGAATGTACCGTCCTCATTCTGAATTTTTTTCTTCTTCTGTTTTCAGGCTTGCAAAAGGCGGCGCCTGATGAAGCATAAAGACAAAGAATACTTAGTTCGTATAATTCTTTTATATAATTGTGTATATATAAATATGTGGCTTCCCCGTATGGCTTCCTCCCTTTGACAGCCCAAATGCCACTCAGTACACTAGTACCACACCATTAGTTCATTACTAACCCTGACTAAAAGTAATATAACCACCTGTCACGTACTATACCCAGACCTCCTTTGACAGCTCTGAGACAAAATCTAGGTATGAATAGAATTGTCGAGATGAAATTACTGCTGCATAGTGATTGGTCATAACTCCGACCACGTGATAAACTAGAAGAATCCCGCTTTGACATGTAAATCCCCCTCACCAATCACACTGAAGCTATGGAGTATGTCCCGGCCGCGGATTAACGGAGGCTCTTCGAAGGAATTAACCCTAACCCTACTTCATGCTCGCTTGCATCGCTTGTGATGAGACTCTCTCTGCGGATACAAATGATACAATACATTTCCCGTGTGTAATTCGTTAGCCCCAATCCTTTGTAGCCACCCAATGAGACCTGAACCTTAACCCACCCCCCTCCTTGCCAGTTCACCCACCATCCAACATGGATATAAGTATGTTTACTATATCTTCCCAAGCAAGCCCCAATTAAACACATTCTCGTACGAGCGAGTGTTCATCAATATTATTGCCTCTGTGAATGTCGTGACGTATGTCAACTTCCAAGAGATTCTCAAGTTATTGATGCCCAATAAATTCAATAGCCTTGTGATCAAAATTAATAATATCTTCTCCAAATGCACTGAGTCTGCTAACTAGTGTTCAGACTTGAGTTCCTCTTGGAAAAAGCATTTCAGTGTTGATGCTGCTGCCGGTCCTGTTCTGAATGTCTCTATGATTCTTTCAAGTTTCTCTTGAGCTTCATACTGCCTTCCTCATCACTTTTTCTCAATGACTCTCACTCCACTTGCAAGCGCAAAAATTGCATTGCTTTTTTGTCTGCATCAATTAATGTTCAGACGATTACTGTACTCGAGGGGACTATTCAGCAGTATTGGGGTCAATGGAGCGTGTTGAAATAGTCTGCTCATCCTCTTTGTTAGGAGGCCATCCATGCGCCAATGTGACTCACGCTGAGATTGTTCTTCTCTGTCTGTTCTTTTATCTTCCGCTTCTTGCCTTTTCATGTTTAGTCGTTTTGATTTGTCGCATGATATAACAGTGTTAGCATGTCCATCTCATCCTACGTGTCACTTTATGGTGATGTGCACGACATGGTGTGTGTGTGTTTTTGCGTGCAGGTGGTATATTTTAGATTTCTAAACTTTCTATATAAACTAATCTAGTATATTTGCATTATGACTTCTAATATGTGCACAAGTGCAGCATTGACAAACTAAATTTTATTTTGATACTTATCATTGCTTTACATTAATTTCATCTCAATTAACGCATGTCATTAAATCCTAGATTAAATTTTATGTAGTTCCAGCTATTGGTTTTATGCCTTTGAAAATTCGAAATTTACCCTGCTTGGCTTCTGAGACCAACACTCCAGGGTTCTCTCGTTCTACTCAAGTATAAATGATAGCTGGAGCTTTACTCTTTCCATACTGATTACCATTAATTTTAGTTACCTTTTATCATCCTCCTTTAATCAGGGACATTTCACTTTTCCACATTTCTAATCATGAACTCATTTCTTCCATTGCAGGATTTTTTAACCAAGAAAAAAGAATGGCTCCTGAAGACCCGTGATTTTATTCCGTCCTCCCGAAGACAAAGCACACATTTACTGCATGAAGTGCATGTCCTATGAGGGTCGTGCCTCATCTCAAGCCAGAAAATTCTTCTCTTCTTTCAGAGTCTTCAGCAGTTTTACAAGTTGTGTGAACAGAGAATGAAGACCAAGGCCTACATGCAACGCTTCAGTTCGTCGGCAGCGGCTCCTTCGGACGATGCTATTTTAGAGTGAAAACCAAACGGCACTACTTGAAATAACATTCAACATCTTGGAAATGCCTGCCCTTCTTCTGTATTCTGTGATAATGACATACATTTATATGTTTTGTGTTTACGCTCAGTCGTTGTACTGATTTTGTTTCGTCTAAGATCACTTGAACAATATGTGTACAAAGAAATATCTTCACATTTATGTCCTAAGGAATGATATTGTTATAACAGTATACAATTGCTGAGTTACATATTTGTTACCAATGTTTATGTTAAAACATTCTATCGACCTGAACAGGTGTGTGCATCATGGAGACAAATAACGTACTGCTTGTATACTCAAGTTATCAAAATGAACAACATGTGTACATTTGTACCTTGTATGACATATGTTCTATTATATACCTCTGAAGTTTAAACTGGTAAAACGTAAAAGTAAAACAGTGATATAATTAGCTCCAATCTACGCGATTCGTAAGCACAATTAAAACCATGATGTTTGCCCTTTATATCTGATAAACATTTTATCTGTTCATATCATTTTAATGTTTTACTCCAGACATCTTTCTTTCTCTCTTTCTCAATTTGAGTATTTCATTATTATGCATGAAACGGACGTGCCTTTTATTTTAAATTTAAATATAATCAATAACCGGTGTCAAAAGATATTTAATAGCTTGGTTTCATTTTAAATTGCCACAAATAAATAAATTCCCTCTCCCAATAATTCCACGACACAGAAGATTTAGAAGGCAGCCGTGTAACGGTCATGTGGCCACATAATGTGCAATTTATACTCTCGTAACTATACGAGAAGCAATTGTTGTTGTTTGGTCGTTGGTTCCATCCGCCACGTACCACACCTGAAATCATATTCTTTCTGCAACGCCCTCCTGTTATTTAGTTACATTTTTGATTTCGTTCACCATATTGCAACGTGTTATTAGACTTGTATTTCTGTTTTCTGTTTTCTTCTCCTTTTTTTTCCAAAGAGGAAAGAAAAAAAATAAAACATTTTGTCTTCTCAGGGAAAACAGTTTTAACGTGTCTTGTTGAAGAGTTGTGCCCTGTTTGTTTGATGCACACATGATGTGTATGCGGCACAACAGATCATGTTTTCCTTCGCGGTTCGGCTTTCGTCCAGCCGTCATCCTGCGTGAGAAATCCGGCGTGGAATGAAACCCCTTGTGTTTAATGTAACAGCACCTCGCCCCATCACTCGTCACCTGCTCTCAGCAGACCACACCCAGCTTAGCACAATTATTCAACGGGCAGCGTCTCAGAAGCCGTCGAGTTCGGGAGTCTCGATTGCTAAATTGTAATAAGGCCATGTGCTGTGTGCCGATGTTGCGACTGGGATTAATCATGGAAATTGCCTGATTGGGCACCGTTAATTCACGGTGAGGGATTTTCGGTCGATATTAAATCACGAGCCTTTAGCCGAATGATTTAGTGTTGGACAGATATCCCTCTGTAAAACGTGCGACAATTGCTATCGAATTATAACAATCAACGCAAGGAGGCGTTTTCGTAACCCACTCGTGTCCGTTAACTAACGGATATCCGTCGATAAAGAACCTCAAAGTACGTCAATCCCATGTAATTATCTTTTTCTTTGAATCGTTAAGTTGACCCAAGACTGTAACACGACTATGTTCGTTAGCCAAGTCATCTCAACTTCCATTCCACAATCTGGCCTAGAACTTTCAGTATTATGCGACATTACGTAGGAGGGGGGGAGATCCCAGTAGCTTTGGCCAAATATTAGAGGTGCTCTACATACGAAGCGCTATCTTGAAGTCAGGCGGCATTGCATTCAGGATAGCTTTTTCAGAATCGCCGTGCATATTACTGACTATTTATAGCCAAGAACCAGCAAGGAAAGTGCATTTGTAATAATGCTACGAGGTGGATAATAATACATACATATATTATTACACTGGTGCCGAAACTTGTATTTGCCTCTCAGGCAGCAGGGCGTCTCATCACAATCACCATCATCGTGAACACTAAAACCAAACATTTTATGTGATCATGAATACGTGATATGCATACATGAGGATTGCACATAATACTTCCAACTCCGATATATTTCGCTTTGGCTCATAGCACCAGCTTGCGGCATGCACCGGTCATCGTGGTGTGTTGGCATCTGCCTTGGAGGAATCGTTGCCCTCATTCTTCTGTATACTGTGCCCGTTCTGCCGCTTTCGTAACCCCATGCAGCTGTTTTAGAAATATTTGCAGCTCGATCTGCGTGTGTGGATAAGGTCTACCATGTGTCTGGTTACCCACCTATTCGAATATATGCCAGTCGTGAGCGCAGCTGTTGATGAAACGGCAGTGCCCATATCGGCGAAAGCTATTTTGATGACGCATTGACGTAATCTTATTGATTTGTGTCAGGTCAGGGGTCAGCGGTCAGGGGTGGAGGGGAGCCCCATTCCCGCGTTCCTTCGGGTGCTCTAGATCATTCAAGACGGTTGGAAGGAGCCGTAAAACACAACTAGGCACATGATGCCTGCAACATGTCGATGTCGACATTGTTATTGTGTCCGTAATTTCAGGTAGAAATATGCGTTGACGTCCACGAAAAACACGCTCCTATATGGCGACGAGTTAAATGAATGGTTCGAATAAATTATACAATTATATTCTCGGAAATTCCAGTTAATGAATATCAAATTTTGGATGAGTAGATCGTATCCTCCCAGTATCGGAGCTTTCCTTTCTCTATTAATACTGCTAGGTAAGTTGTCTGAGGACTGAGGTATGTCTTGATAAATATTTAGACCTGGACCACAACGACAGCTGGTCATATAACCCAAATCGCCATTGCCACTTGAATCCATACCCCAACGAACAAATCGCGACGTCACATCTGAGTCTGGCATGGCGCCAATGAATGGGTGATACCGCCAAGTGTCTTGGCATGGCCAGACCGGTTCATCACGCATCATGAGTGCCGGTCACGCAGCAAACATTTCTCCTTTCGTTGTTTTATTAGCTTCGAATGTCAGCGACCGGCATTCGAAGTAAAGAACAAAGCGAGTGATTGGTCGCAGTGCGGTCGATGATTGAATCATGCCAAATAGACCAGACAATCGAATTGCTTCCCGTTTCTCAGAAGCTATCGATCTGGAGCCACAACTCTAATCAGTTGATTCAAAACGTGGTTTCAGCTCAGTGGTTTGCCAATTGCTAAAGATGTTTAATTGTTAAATGTGGTTCTGTTGCAGGTTTTTGTTGAACTTAGAGTTGTCTTCTTAAAAATCGGTGAAATTGACACACTGAAAGAACAATACAGCGCTGATACTTTTATACAAGCAAAATGGAGAGAACCAGCGTTGGACGGCAAAACGACAGAAGTGAGAGATCAACCTGTCATTGGTTCCAACAATTCGACAAGTAATTTTTCAGGAGCTGAAGCGAATTGACTTGGACAGATTCTGGAATCCTCTTTTGTTCATTGAGAATGTGCTTTCGGAGACCAAGGAGGCGACGTGGCTTACAGCCTCCACCAACTCCAGAGCGGAAGCATTCGTCCTCGAAAGGCGACGGGTGAGAGGAGTCTTCATGGAAAACCTTGAGCTCAACGACTTCCCTCTGGACGTGCAGGTACAATATCCCACGTCATCAGGCAATGTGATGCACTAGTACTTGTGCATTATAATTTTATGATGCGTCTGTTTAAAAAAAAAAAGATATGATTAATTAATTAATTATTAATCAATGTATTACTTTCTTTCAATAGGATCTGACCGTGACGATAACAAGCGAGAGACCAGATACTGAGATTGACATCATTCCCGATGAGAACGAAATGAGTGGCATCAACGTGCAGACATTCGTCGATCAACAGGTGAGAGACAGGTAGCAGTACTTAAGTCAGGCAGAGATAATCCCTCGTGTATGATTATTACCCATTCAATAAGGTCATGCCCCTACTTTAGCTTATTGATGCTTTCCCGATTTAGGAGTGGCGATTGCATGAGCACATCGAGGTTTCTAAGAAAGTGATGACTCAGGAGTATTCCAGCTCCAACCGCTGCCACCCAGCTCTGTCTGTGACCTGCAGAGCTGCACGACGTCCAGGTTACTTCTACTGGAACGTCTTTCTCGTCATGGTCAGTGACGTCATCATCATTGTGTTACCTATTGTTTTACAATTCCCTATTACTTCAGTTCTTTATCAGTGCATTGTCGTTTGCGACATTTGCTGTCAGCCCAGAGCTACCGCAAAACCGTCTCCAGCTGTCTTTCACCCTTTTGCTCACCTCAATCACCTTCAAATTTGTGATCAACCAGAGTCTTCCTAAAATCTCCTACTTAACATACATGGTGAGTGCACGTGTGACTTGTGTCTATGACGTAATTATGACTCAATAGTCGCCACACGTTTTATATCCAAGCCTGTAAATACCACAGCTGCTATGTATACACTATTTGACATAAGCCTCCTCGGCTGGTGCATTACGTCATCATGATAGCCGACCGCTTCATCCACAGGATAAATACGTGTTGTTGTCACTGGTCATCCTGTGCATGGTCTGTGTGTGGCACGCTGTGGTCACCGTCTTTGTCCATCATGGCATCAATTTCTTGATGACCTTGGAAAGAGACGTCTTCATCGCCTTCAGTGTAATTTACATAGGATTCCATGTCGTCTTCATCTTCTGGTTATACTTCGACGTAAGTGGCTACATTGTCCATCGTTGTTTTGTTCGTCACTGCAATTATTATTATACCAACAGGCGTGCAAGCGGAGACGGTTAATGAAGCACAAGGATAAAGAATACTTGGTGAGTATCTTCTTCGATGACCATGAAAAGTGCTCATGAATATATTTATACAGGACTTCCTTGCTAAGAAGAAAGAGTGGTTAGAAAAAACGAAAGATTTGAATCCTCAGTCCAGGCGGCAAAGTACACAACTTCTGCACGCTGTACACGTATTGTGATGTGTGCACACGCTCCTCTGCCAGCTGTATATAGACCTAAACTGACCTGCTACTGTCTGGGTCTTTTGTTCCGTTCCAAGCGCTTCTTAGGGTTGTCTATGCATAGAAACAAGCGAGTTATCAAGAGCGCTTCTTCCGCCGATGTGTTTACTCCCAGTTCGACTTGCCGCGTGCACTCGCAAGAAAAAAACATCTTCAAAATCTTTGGTTCTTCTCTTGTTTTTAAACCTCTTCTGACTGTGATAGAATTACTACATTGATCAAGCAACGAAGACTCGAGACGCAGATACTTGAATGCCCTTGAATGGATGGAATTATCAGGAATGTTCTGGAATGTTGTGGAGTGTTCTGGAACTCTAAAGTGAAGACTATTGTATACGGCAGCCTTGTCTCGGCATTGCTCTGGATTACCTGGGGTGACGGTGTTAGTGTTATGCTCAGTGATCGGACACGCTGAGAGGCCTTAAACTGACAATGCCAGCACATATTATTTTGTTTCTTGTAATGTATGTTGAAGCTTCCAATTTTGTTTCTTTTGTGTATAATTGTTACAAACTTTGAAGTGCGTTTCAGTTATATCTCTGTCACCCAGAAGAGACCGTCAACCTGTGTTCCATCTCATCTTAAAAACATTTTGCCTGATAGTATCTTAATCCTCATAGATAAGAGAATATTACTCTCATTAGATAAGGCGCCATGGCACTAGTCAATCGAATGAAAAATACTTGACAATAATATGTACAGATTTCCTCCTCTTCAATGAAAAAAAAAGTTTAATAAACACTTCTGCGTTAATCTCGACTAATAATTGCTTCCATAGAGACAGAAAACTCGGTGTTGACCATGATGATGCTGCAGTAACACAAGCATGGAGGGCGAGTTGCGGGCTCTGCACGAGCGAACTGCAATTACGTCGCTGTCAGCGCTAATTGTGAACACAAATCACGGCTCTTCCATTGCAATGTTGCCCTATCTAAAGCTCAGTGCAATATCCTATGATTTATCGTTCTTTTAGGCATCCATTGAACCTTGAAAGGTGGGTAATTGTATAGAGACTCTGAAGAAACGACATAAAGGGGGCCGTAGCCCCCCCCCCCCACTATGCCCTCAATAGGGGTGCAATGGGGCTGTGAAATGTTTGCTTTACGTATGTTTATGGTGGCAATGCTCGGCATGCTTGAACTCTGCTCCCTGATAATCCAACCAAGAGATATTGTTATGAATCAGGGCGGGGTCTCTGATGATGAAGTCTATGATGGCATCTGCGACACATCTGTGGGTGTTGTTCTGCCTTGTTTATGACATGCTAGAGAAAAGAACAGAAATTAATTGCAAGTATTTGCCCAGTTTGTCTACAACTCTTATTAAGATGATAGTAATTTCTCCTGTGTGTAAGCAAAGTCC
Source organism: Capitella teleta (assembly GCA_000328365.1). NCBI lineage: Eukaryota > Metazoa > Annelida > Polychaeta > Capitellidae > Capitella > Capitella teleta. Next base: position 589,206 of record KB292506.1, read on the forward strand.
AACTCATCTGATCACTAATAAAAATACACGTATACGTAGAAACGGGCTAGTAGTCTCTCCGATGAGCCAGTATGTTGTTTTCCTTTACTACAAACTAACAGCAAATAATCTAACTGGCCGAAATACTTGACAATATGAAGCCATGGGTAATGAGAAGCGATGCAATCATTCTGCAGCCCAGAGATAAAGGGTCGACATCTTCTGTCTCTAAGCATGTTTGTAGCATAATGAGGCATCGTATAATGAGGCAATGTCTTTCAACGTTCGAGGAATTTTCTCGTTATGCACCGCTTCTGAAGAGATTCCTTTTTACGTTTCACCCCATATCAGAATCATGTTACTACACATAATTAGTAGTTACATCGGCACTTCATATACCTGGACTTATCTTACACCAGATTTACAGAATCAGCATTAATTACAAGATGAAATGAGTGAATTTTCCTGGGATGTTTCAGACAGCTTATAGTACAGGGAAGACCTAAGTTCCGCGAAGTTCAAAACATATAGCTTAATTAGTACGCACGAGTCGTCAAGAGCATGTAGTTAATGAGTAAACGATGTAATAATGCAAAGTGAAGCCAATATTATATAATATAATTATGGCTTGAAAAAGCTGAAAGTAACATGTAAAATGTATTGCTCGAGAAGAAGAATTTGTACAAATCAACGTATTTATAAGACTGAGAAATAAAATTCGGCAACAAATTAAGGACGTCTTGCAAGCTATATGATGTATAATGCTATATCAAAATAATCTCGTTTGATGCAATTACATTTACAGAATGAGAATGTATAATCTAGTCATTCTGGTGTGTACGGCACTCTGGGAAATCAACCCCTTACATCTGAATTGAAAGGGCAACGCTCTACCACTGAGCCAAACAGATCACTGTCCAGGCAACCCAAGATTCATGCAAATGAAAACTTGATTAAGGTGTACATGAGTATTTGTAATTTGGTTCAAGAAATATATATAGCTCAAAGAAAATGGAATTTATTATTGCTTTCCTCTATGGTAGTTGACTAGTTGCAGTTCCATGTGAATTTCATATCCGTTGCATACACAAATGCTCATGAAATGATAGCATGCATTTACGCCTCGAAAGTCGAAATCGCTCGATAGTCACAGAGGTGATTTTTTAGGAGTAGGAATAAAGGGAGTCTTTGGTTGGAGCACAGCGTGCTTCTTGCCCTGCATGCACTTGCCTGGAACACGAGAATTGTCTTCTATGTGTCGCACACATAGTTCCATTCAGATCAACAGTGCATATCACACGCAGCCAATTCAACCAAGATGAATTGCAGTTGAAACCCGTGTGGCTTGCCCTGTGTACCGTAACTTCTCGTTTCACCAATGATAATTTAAAGAGGGAAGGAAGCCAATGTCGATTTGAATTCCCAGATGACGTCACAGCCAGAGAATTTTTTTTTTTACGATCTGCAGCACAGTATATGAGCCTCGTCATACCAGACATCTTCATTAAAAGCAAGTCCTGTAGGGGTTAATAAACAACTGTTTAAGAGCCTCAGACGAAGCCCAGAAGTCTATTTTCTCAGAATTGCTTCCATGTCATTAAATTGATATTAGGCTTATTGTTTTGCACGCCAGCGTTAGAAAATTGTGATCGAAAATTTGATACATTTTTAACATTCTTTCGGTTGTGTTCAGTGAATAACGGGCATTCATTAAAGTTTATCTCAATAGATCCACCGGTATGCAGCTCCCAAAGTGTGTGCTAACTGATACCCTGTCAATGTCGACAAAATATTTTCATAGCATCTCTTATCGTGAGAATATAATGACATGATTGGTGCCTCTCGGTGTGTCATGAAGAATACCACCAAGGACATCGAAATTGGCAGAAAATACAAGCGGATTACCACCTGGGGTATAGAGAACAGTGCTCTTTCATGTGAGATGGCTGATTGACACAAAGGGCGACGCTATAGGATTGTATATCATGAGACAAAGCGGCCGCGCCCATCCTGGTTTATCACGAAGAGCAAAACGATCCTAGCTCATAGCCTTCGCTTCAATGAAAGTTGTAGGATGTGCCAAGTTTTATAGTCATGACTCCTACTTTTCCTCAAACAAAAGCTCCTCGTAAAACTTGTCATTCCCGACGTAATTGTCGTGTGTGTCCTTGTCAAAACTTTGTTATGTTGGAATATGATATTGGCTCAAATAGGAAGTATTGTGTACCTGTTCAGGGGGATAAGTGAAATAGTAGAGGTTGGTTCAGAATATGCGTGATATATAAATTAGGTTATATGGTCTGCCTTTTTCTCCCTTGGAGGGGTAGGGATACTACCACCATGCAATATGTGTTAGATCATCATAGATGCATCGGATACTATTGCATAACATGATATCATATAATGCATGCAATACAGGTGTATCATCTCTGTCTATGTTCGCCCTCTGGGACTGACTTTGTGCGTTTCATGTGAGAGACTGACGCTCCAATTCGAAATGGCATTGGCACAAGAGTCCTCGGTTGTCAAGGGCGACGTCTTCAAGCACCCCCCCGTTCCAATATTTGTTCTTGTCCTCCTTTCGAAGAAGATTTATTAGGAAACCAATTAAGATACCTGAGATTCCAGGAATACACATGTCTTTAATTAATTACTCACTAGCAATTTCACAGAACATCTATTTCACGTATTCGATTAGGCCGTAGATCGATGCATATGCCTTGCTTTCATATTCCAATTGACATTTGGTGGTTGATAAATTCGACCCCATGTCAATGTTAGGAGTTGGAAACGTTTGCTATGCACACGCCAACCAGAGCATGTTAAATGAATTTGGCAGTTTTCAACCCTGAACATGCTCGGCTACAGTCTTCAAACATTGGCACCCTTGAAACTAGAAGACGAGCAGCTTTCTCCGCCATGCTATGTATAGGCAAATTATAGAACAACAGAGACCAAGATTCATGGGACTCATCTCCCCTATAAGCGTATAATACATGTATGTAATCATGCTTGCAAAAATATGCATTGCCAAGTTGTCAGCTGTGTGATTCTCATACCCATACATTCTTATTTTGACGGCCTTCTGTCTCTAATATGAAAATGATGCTGCGTCTCGCTGTTCCAATTTTGTCCGGGCAAACTCTAAATTGATGGGACTAAACTCCCAAATAAATTAAGAAGGTTAATGCTTGTTACTTAAAAACATTGGGTGTTATAAGCATAGGGAATAGATGAGCCAGGAAATTAAATGGTCTATTGTTCCTGATTGAATCTTGAACGCATTCACACATTCACATGCACCTATGCATACACATATACAGGGAGGTGTAGATAAATTTACGGCTGTAATTTACACGAATAACACACAGAAGCTGTTAAAGAGGACCTCTGGCTGTTTTGAACTAGTAACGGATGATAGAGGATGCATCCCAAAAGAAAAATACGCTTTTTGACTTATTTTTAGACAATACGCTTGCTGTGGGCTAATTTCTATATACATTGAATTTGAGAGGTCTAAAATCTCGCTTTCTTCTTGCGTTCGATTTCATACCGTCGTGACGGCATAAAAGTAATTCTGATATTGTTAACAATGGGAGCCGTCGAGTGAGCAGATCTTTCAGCAGTTCTCAAAAAAGAAATCTTGCACTCATCTCGTTTCAAGTTATTCTGCCTGAGCAGGAAATTCGTATTTTAATTTGTCTTGAATAGCATTTAAACACTTTTTTTAAACACGGTCTCTCGTCATTCAATATTGCTATGTATAATACTGTAATCATGATAATGAAAATTCGTACTAATGTTTGCGTTAGAAAAAAAGTATATACCAATATATTGATTAACGGCAACGGTGGCATGACAAGAGTGACCCCGAGTGACACCGAGTGACACCGAGTGACACGGAGTGAGTGAAATTCCGAGCCCAGCAAAACACAAGGGGAAACCACTGCTGTGTCTTCCCTAGAACGTCATATCTGAAGAGCCTTGACCTCCGACGCACATATCGTGTATTGCAAGCACCCACTCACATAATTATCGCATTGTACTTGTAGGCACATATTGCAGGTTCACTGCAAAGACAATGGTGTACATGATAGGTGCAAAGCTTCGCGATTAACATTAAGTGCAAGATCATGTGACCTTAACTTCTAAATCTCAAAGATGCCTTTGACTTAGGTCTTGGGACCAAATTGACTTGGACTAAATGGACATGGGGGCCAAGAAACCCTACACATATACAGCCACCGTGAAGCAATGTTCAAGATTAAGGTATCCGGAGAATAGCTCGGTTTTCATTATTCGCCAGACCTAAATCTGGTTGAGCACACTTGGGCTGCATGCCAAAGTAGAATTACTACCGGTGAGCACCATTCAGATGCCCTCAAACAACACTCAGCAGCACTTGTAGAAGAACGGCCCATGTGATCTAGATTCTAATCTATAGCTTTTCGAGATCTTGCAGAACCTTTGTTATTGCCCGTGGGTATGGGGGTACCATGGTATACATTATAGGAGTCAAATACAGAAAAATTAGATATAGGCCTACTAAGGATTCTAAAATGTATATTACTAGATTATAACTAGCGGCCCACCTACACGTTACGAAGAAATCAGTACAATAGATTCAGTCACCAATACTAGAATGCAGTTTGGTCCTCTGAACAATCGCAGAAGTATTTTTTTTCTTTTTTAATACTTATTATATTAAAAATAATGTACATTTGTCATTAGAATTTACAGCAGACCGATAGTGTACAAAATCAAGGACGTGAGTTCAGTCCAATTCAAATGAACAATTAGCGGTATTGGATACTTTGAACATGTTTAATGCATAGAGGCTATATTTACCAATTAAGCAATTCTCTCGGTTTTGTTGTCACCACTGCCAAAGATTTATGGTTTAAGCAGAAGTGAAATCTGAGAAATCCGCTTTAGTTCTTCGTCTGAGATGAAAATAAGAATTGCGATTTGTGTCTGGCCATCTTTTCAAGTTCTTTTGGTGCAGCTTAAGTCGTTTTATTAATTTTGGTCTAGGATTTTGTCACGAAGTCCCTTTTGATCTTCACTGGACTGGCTAAATGTAACAGAGCAACGAATTTCCGCTTCTTGGAAAAAAAGATCGCGAACGCCATTTTATGTCCCATAACATGTCTTGGCAGGGCGATAATAAGCGATATCTGTTGCAACGGATACAACAGAAAGACATCAGTGTTAAAACTCAGACTTAGACTTACTGTTATCCAGTCAAATCAGCGGTCGGCTGTCTAATTGTGACTGAGTTGGTGAAAGACCCCGTGCTTGTATTATCTGTGTCAAACAAACCGAGTTCTGATTGCACGTTTTGTTATAAAGATATCCCATTAACTTTAGTGTGACATATGTTGAGTTATTGACCACTCTGAGCAACCTGGTATACACAGCGCCCATCGTTGGCCCTCTATAGACTCGGCTCTGCTGCATTTGGCATCAATTCGTCCTCCACCGAGACAACTCTCGAAGAAAGATCGCCTCTGGATCTGCATGGTACAGAAAAATACAGAGTGGTTGGTTCACGATATATATATAGAGAGTGGTTCACTATACAGAGTGGTCCACAATGCATATTAGATCACAATACAGGGTGGCTCATAATACAATTAACAGAATCGTTCATGAATTTCATATCACCATCCGGCTACAGTTATCTTGCAATACAGTAAGGTCTCGTGAATTTGTTTGTTTGCCTCATACGACAAAATATCATGAACAAATTTAAAATTTACACCGCCTGTACATACCGGTATATTAGTATCATTACTATCTAATAGCATCCACGCTCGACACGTACACGGCACCTGGTAGACGATCACGATGAGATATCTCCAAACGTAATGCCCATATGAATTGGACCTTGATTAGTTGAAAATGCACTTGATTACAGTCCAATATAAGTTCAGCACGCATTTCATCAGCCATGAAAAAATATATTGTACTAACTAGTATAATGGTTTAAACAGGGAATGTTTATCTCTTTATGCTCAAATCGATTTGGGAGAGTCATCCTGGAGCCGAATATAACCGGAATAACTCTCCGGAAGTGGAGCTGAGAGAGGTTATTGTCGGATGAACCACGAGGCCAAATCGAATTGAGCCTAAACATCGACTTCCGAGCGAGTTAACCGGATTATGCCACGGAAATACCCACTAAGATATGAAAATTAGACAAACTCAACATCCTCGATCTTGTTTACTTGTCTAATCTCACCCACTACACTTGTGACTACAGGAACTATTTCTATGCAAATTCCACGTTCTATTTCCATGCACATCATACTGAAGAAAAATATCATGACGGCCAATCGGCAAATACGTTATGATTCCGCATTTCACAAGTTCTATTAGTTCATTGTGCATGGTTTGATCACTCGAATACGGGAGGCTGATTGGCAGACTCATTGAGCGGGACAATCGCCCATTATGGTCATTACATGAATCATCCTGATCCCAACTCCCCTTTCTTGGTTTTCCCTTGTTTGTTACAACTTGAAAATCACTGGAGTTTTGCTGGTGTGCAAACAGGCTGCTTTCCAAGAAACGTGCAGTCGATACTTCTGCCCAAAACAAAAACTATCGCCGCGTGAAAAATACTGGAAGCTACCCCCAAACCCTAAACCCTAAACCCCAAACAGATCATGAAGACATGATCAAACGACGATATCGTAAAGATGGCTCACATGCCAGGTGAAAAGCACACCAGTCTGTCATCAAATTATCTACTCACGCCCATATGTCCTGGGGTCTCTGTAATTGGTTAGATTTTATCCTGAAAAGTTACGAAACAGTAAGACAATTAATTGTCTTCGAACTAAACAGCTCCACATAACTCCCTCCTTATTTGTGTTCAATCATATGGGATAAGATGATTCAAACCAGGGAAAATACTGACATAAAGTAGAATATCATTGCACTCAACAATTTTTAGAGCATGTAGAACATCACAAGAGAATCGTGCAATGTCATAAGACATCCACAGCATGGTCAATATCGTACGAAGAGCGTTCATAATTGTGTGCGATTATGATACCGCTCATTGTCAATTCAACGAATTGCCCTCGAAAATGATTTTAAAAATGACTTCAGGCCGAATTTCAACACCACACGTTAACACTCTTGAAATGATAATCTGGTTGCGCTGCACACAAGAGACCTATACACCAATCTCACCGTTGAATATTTACCTTTGATGAAGCCTGGACAAACCATCACCATCCAGAAAACATAGAATAATAAATGATTTCTAAAATTGTTGCTGAACTTTTCCCCATTACCCAAATGGAGTTTAATTAGTTACACACACCACCAATAATACCATAAAGTTATTTAAGTTATTTAAGGCTAAGTTATTTAAAGACAGGATATACAATCTTCATTTATTTCCACACGCACAACAGAAAATTAAGTAAACATTCAGATCTACATGCACATGCAATTGCACAGTGCTGTCACGCCACGACATATTGATCGACAAAATTCAATTCAGCTGCGATGGATGCTGTGTCTTAGTGTGCATGTGATTTGCCACCAAATTCAAACTATTGATTTATTATATTCAGCTTACATCTAAGATGGAGTGCTCGTATCCAATATTATTGACCTTGGGTGAGTCACAAACACGATTTAATTTAATATCCATTAATTATCCGCTTCAAAAGGCATAGGATTATCCCTCAAAAAAATGTATATTACTTCCAACTATGTTTCGTTACCCAAAACTAGAGGAGGAATCGGTATTGTTAGTTTTATTGTCTATCACTTTTCAGTTGGCGATCACATCGGAGTTCGACAGATCAACCAGACTAGAAATAAGGAGAACGTTTTTATGTGTTAATTGCTAAAATTTATGAACGACCCTGGTGTGTGTTCACTAAACACATTGTCTAAAAACTGTCCAAATTGGTTTAGATATTCATCTCGCTAAATAGTTATTCGCATCAACATTTTCCATGTGTATCTCTCAATTTATGATGAACATGTAACCCTTAACTCACGGGTAAGATCTCTTATGAAGAAAACAAACCAGTGTTGGAATAGCCATGAAACACATTTGGTGTCTGGCACTGCCTTCACGTAATCAAGGAGGGGGAAAATCCATCCCCGTGGACCTTTTTCAGAGCTTTATCTGGAAAGTCAGCCATTAATCTTTGGTTGGTTCAAGATTGCATGGCGAGGGGATGATATTAAACGACTTTCTACACGAGACATCGCCATGTTCGGACGATGTGTGGCTTGATGGTGCTCCATAAACAGGAAAGCAAAACCCATGGCAGCAAACACGAAGGTTCAGAGTTTATGGTTCAATACTTCAATGGCTGGTTCAAATGTTCAAAAGGGATGAATGTAAGCCGTGAATCTAATTCAAGCAATTGTCCACGATGTCATTACGGTGACTTGACGAAGGTAATACCGAATGTTTATAGGCATAGAATAATGGTTTTCAAGCAAATGAAACAAGTGTTTTGATTTTCAATAAGGTTAAATTTACTCCATAAGGGGAGCCGATATTGAACAGAGGTTTCTTTAAATAGCCCACATGGTTTACTATGGCTGCTTAAAATTGCAGTAATGTGAATGATTTTTGTACTAGACTGATTAGTGTTTAGTGATTAGGGTAATTTATAAGTGCACTAGTGTACGTTGTTTACTCAAGTTTGACCTTGGTGGACGTCGTCTTTACCGTCACGGTGGCTGCAAACGGGCCTATGATCATTGGGGACTATGCTACATGCATTTTACGTCATAGAGACTAACATTACGGGTCTACACTCACATTTTCGGAGCCTAAGAATACATTGGAGGGTCAGAAATGCAATAACCCAACTTTGAGGTGCAAAAACCGGTATATGGCCCCAATAACCAAGTAAGATTGCAATCCAACGTCTCGAGTCAAGTTCCTTACTATCACATTGCAGTAGATGCAATTCCATAACAATAGTTTCACACAGTTGTGACTGTACCCGCTCATTGTACCAATTTTAAGTAAATATCACTCAAATAAATAACTGCATGCCAACATGTTAATATAAATATTAAATTAATTGATTGAAATAACAAGGTGAAGATAGTAAAATTTAAAATTTTTACTATTGAACAGAACAGACAAAACCCATACATAAATTGTGTATAAAGCATAACAAGAGAAAAAAACGAATACACCGATAGAATGGCCATTAAAAAGAGTAGAATTTTCATAGTGCTATTACGGGAAACCAAAGCCCATTAAAAGCAGAAGCGGAAACCAGCGACCACCAATCCTACAATCAAACCTCAGACATGAAAACATAACTATCAAACTTATTCCAGCAAAAAATTAGATCATATTTCTCATGATACTTTTCTGTTATGAGCATTGGGCATGGCTAAATAACAATAACACAGACCATTCTACAAATGGTTCCATGTGTTGTAGTAAACAGATTCCCTCGCAGTATTAACCGTCATGTCTCGCGGAAGATGATCTCTATCCCATCCACTCATGACCCGCTTCTTCTGTACAGCGTGTGGCATGTGTGTCTTTGGTATTGAAGGGCTAGTGATGAACTGGTTGTATTCCACGTCGTACTCAACGTGAATGGGGCTCGATTGATACGCGAAGCATTTTGACCTCTGCAGCTGCTGTTTCCTGAGTGTGGCTGCCTGAATGGAATTGGACACCATGTGGGTGAGTGGAAAGTGCGGCCGATCGGAGAGCACTGGAAACGTAACAGTTGAAATTCAGATAGCGTATACCTCAGATAGTGAGTGTAGTGAGTGCCTGCAGAATTGTGAACTGACTTCTAAAAATTTAGGCAAATCACTGACCATCGGGTTGATTTGCGCTATGAGATGCGTTAACATCTTGTGTAGTTACGGAGACATTTCCTAAAACAAGAACGACATAGCCATGGTATATTTGATAGGGTAGCGTAGAGGTGAGATAACCTTTTGACGAGAAAAGAGATTCATCAACAACTGTGGGAGAAGATCTGTAACTGTTGTATAAACTGCAAATTAAATGTATTGATATAATGAAAACAAAATAATAAGCATCGGGCGTACCATCTCTTCATCTTAACAAATCTTATTTTAGCAGAAGGGGTGAATATGCCATGACCAGCAGGGCACTTGAAATATCGACGTCCATTCATCATGCCATCATGCTTACCGGCTGCAAAATAATGTCTCAACTCAAATATGAGATGGAGGACTACTACAAACCCTTGAGATCAAGCTCCACTCCAACCCATTCTCCAGGGATGCTGTTGAGAAAACCTTTGAAGCGTACGTTTCCCAAGAAGACGCGTCCACCTCTTAGCACTTCCACACGCTGCCCGATGGCAATGTTGTCAAATAGAACCATGTTCCGATCTTGTAAGAAATAAGAAAAATGTCAGTAAAGCTCTTGAAAGTGACTTCGTGTTTTGACAATTGTGACCCCTACTACAAAATCTGTGATAAATCACATATTGTTCAACGCTCTGGATATTCGAAAAGAAAAACAGATCTAGTTTGAGATTTTTGCAAAATGTGTCTACGAGGGAGGGCCTAGAAGTAATAAGAGCCTCAGGTATTTCGCGTTGTAATTAAACTTTGATTTTTATTTATTATTCAACATAGGCATTCTTAAGCAAAATACATTTCTCCATGCATTTTCCAACGCTTCAATGCCATGCCAGAAGAACTCTTCGTTTTGATCCTGAAAATACGACTCAGCAGCCATAATCAGTTCATTGTTGCTTGCAAAATGACGTCCTCCGATAGTATTTTTCAGATTCCGCATGGTTTGTAGTCTCTCGGGGTCAGGTCTAGAGGTTAAAGTAAGTGAGAAAGAATTTCAAAGCCACACTTCCTGCCCCTGGCCACCGCAATGTGACTGTTGTGCGAAGGCGAGTTGTTCTGCTGAAGGCGCTGATCCCTTGCAAGTTTCTCCCATGATCGCTACACAAACTTGTTTAGTAGCTTGGCATAGTATGCACCTTTGATGGTTGTTCATTTCTCCAAATAGTCAACGTGAATCATTCCTTTGGAATCCCAGAACAATGGTATCGTGACTTCGTGATCGTTCTTGATACCTTGACGTTTTGAGGGGGTGGAAATCCATGATGCCGCCACTCCGTGGACTCTCGCTTGCTTTCAGAATTATAGTGGAAAATCGATGTCTCGTTGCATATAGTCTTTCATAAAAGTCGCGACGTCCCTGTCTGCCGCGGGTCAGAAGTTGGTCGGATGTGTGGAGACTGTGGACTCCGGCCACCTTTCGAGATTCTATCAACATCTTCAAAAACAACCGAGCAGATAACTTTTGCATTTTCTGATCATCACGAATGATTCGCTGCCCAGTCCTTATTGATAGCCCAGTCAGATCACACAGTTCAATTAGCGAGATCCGTCTGTTTTCTAAGATCAATAACTCGAGTTTTGCTGCTTGGGAAGTGGTATTGACTGTCACAGGCCGTCCAACATGGTGGCCATCTTCAAGGTCCTTTCTTCTTGGTTAAATGGCCATGCAACACCCAACATTTGGTCATTGCATCAGTTGGAGCTTGTCTTCCATAAACTTCTCTCAGATTTTGGACGATGTCAAAAATATCGACCACCAAGTACGTAATTAATTACCACTTGGACTTCGACCGAATTCAATTGCAATTAGCAGAAATTGAATGAGTTCTTCACTTTAATTCACGGCTGGTCGCGTTTATGCGTTAAATATTCTGCAAATTTATGACCTGTCAAGAGGACCTCCTCATGACATGTACTGAATAAAGTTTTCTATTGAAAAAAAAAAAGAACAAAAGCTGTGTGTGATCTTCTCTATGATGCGCCTTTAACAAAAGTGAAGCCTGCTCGTGGAATCGAGTAAATCAACATGGATTGCTGGGCATTGGTCATCTTACACAGGGTCAGGATTCTTCACTGTGGGGCGGGTGGCAATTTTTTTTTTTTTTTTTTTTTTTTTTCGTACGAACTTTTCACAAAAGTGACGTCACCAGCAGCCAATCAGAGAGGGCCTACTATCAGCCAATCAAATTCCATGTTACATTTCTCAATGGCGCCATGATTTAAAACTGTCTGTTGCATGGATACAACCAAGCTCTTGAAAAAAAACACATTCGGTAATATAAATGTTGTTTCATAAACCAGTTTCACAAACCAGTGTTAATTCTTTCTTTCTTTCTTTCTCTGGATTTTGGATTATCATGGATATTTATAATTATTGCACGTACTGCATACAGTATTAGTAAGTTGGATTAAAATTTACATTTACATTATTACATTTTCATACATTATTCGTATATACTGTAATTATTCAGCATAGTACTACAAACTGATTTATAATCATCTTGATTTCGAAAAAAAATAAAGAATCAGTCAAATATATAAAACAAGACAAGTAATTATTTTTGAAGAGCATCATAAAAAGATGAGAAAATTGATCTGGTTAAATTTAAAACCTAGAATTAAGACAACCATCACTGATAGCAAAAACAGCATTGAAAAACACTGATATATCGTCACTTGCGCTTCACAAGCTATTGCAGCCACGTGAGATTTGTTTACAAACAAAACATCGATGCGCTCATTGGGCAAAATCCATCCCGCATCTGATTGGCTGCTGGTGACGTCATTTTTGTGAGAAGTTCGAACGAAAAAAAATATTGCAGGTGGGTGGTCGTCTAATACAGGGTGCTTAAGATTGTAAACACGTCAGATCGAACTAAAGTGGCCGTCTTATACAGATGGTCGTTAACACAGGTTTTACTGCATGCGTTATTTGATATTTATCTGTGACATACATTTACTGAATTATTTTGAAATATATCATTTTTAAGCAAATCCACCATTTCCGTTATACCCCAACATGGATCTGTGGACCAATCAGATGCTCTCGTTGCAGATCAAACCTTCCATAACATCGGTGAAAGCGTACGTACGTTAACGGTGCTAATTGACCCACCCCCCAGACATAATTAGCTATAATTATACGGTACAATAGGTTCAAGGGTTTGCTATGAGGAAAATGTAAAGAAAATATTACTAGTATAACAAAAGTGGTTGCAACACTAGTAGAAGGTCAGATGGAAATTTAAATAATTAAGTGCATGCTCACTTAAGGCGTGAATGATCCATATGGAAGTGAGGATAATAGGGGAGTTCTGGGAGGATTGGAGGAAGTATATAGGGGAAGTTGTAAAGAATATGGGCGTCTGGTATACCTAGTGGATGAGTTGGGAAAGGTGACATGTGATCTAATGAGATTTGACACCCTCATCATCGGACCACAGACGGTACGGCCAAAGCCAATGTACTTAACGATTTCTTTATTTCAGTATGCGGAAAGGAAACCAACTCTGAGCATTCTCTTCCAAACAGTTTCACCCCAACAAATTTCTTGAACGACATGCATATGACGCCAGCCAAAGTCCGCTCAAAACTTAACAAGCTCAAAGCCAACAAAGTATCAAGTCTAAACAACATCAACGTTAGTGTCCTGAGGCAATGCCCAAATTTTGACGCCCCATTTAATACAGGTCTGTTCAACCTCTCCATCCTAAATAGCTCTATCCCTGAAGACTGAAAGGACGCCAATGCGGGTTATCTCCACAAGAAAGGTCCCAAAATCAATGCTAACAACAACAGGCCATGTCTACCTCACCTTCCAAGTTGTCAAAATTCTAGAAAAAAAAATTCAGGACAAATAGTACAAACTTTGAAAGCTAACTCAAACATCAATAGAGACCAACATGGGTTTAAAAAGCACCTCCTGCCTAGTCCAGCTACTGGAATCTCTAAGCGACTGGACAAAAGATTTAGATAACAGGATTGCAACTGATATAATTTACCTAGAATTTACAGAAGCATATGACTCCATTCCCCACAAGAGCCTCATTCATAAAGTTAGGCAATCCAAGGTACGAGTGAGAGCGCGACTCTGGATTTAGGATTTCCCAGTTCCCAGCGTGTACCTCAGGGGAGCTAACATACTGGGTCCAATCTTGATTTTAATAGTATCTCCTTAATTTTTAGCCTTTGCTAATGGTTGTCAATCAAACATTCTCTTACTAATTGACAAAGGGGTGTATTTAACATATGAAAAGTAGTGGCATTTGTTAGCTAAGGTGGAATGCTTCAAAGGTAATGAAAAAAACTAACAAAGCGGCTCTGATACACAGAGACCAGCAATTCCAACACATATGTCAACTGACATGAGTCAGTGGGGTGTGTTTACACCTTCCTTTCAACTGTGTGTGTGTCAAAAGAGTTCATTGCATTATACTGGATGTGATGAATTCAAGTGTTGTGGGCCAATGGGTGACAGTTTTAAAGTATGTGCAAGCAGTAGAATTTACAGACAAGCATTTTAGCTATAATGCACCCAAAATTTCATACATAAGTCAATAAATGTTTTCATTCAATAAATATTGTTTCTGCTTCGCTTTCATCTAATTTTAGGAGATAAGCATTAATTAGTGCAACAATCCTAACAATTAACAGCACTTGCAAACATTATAAAATAGTTCACCAATGCAAGAGCAATGCCTCAATTATTTATGCCTATTCATAGTCCGGGGTCCTGTGGGCCGCCAAAAGCGATATAACTTCGCCGAATATTATATAGGTGCTTTTGTTTCGTTGAAATAAATCACGCAGAGCAACAAATGTTGACGAAATTAGAATTAATTGAATTAATTTATAGCAATATACAGAGTGGGCCAAAACTAGTCTATCAACTCCGTGTTAAAGATCTCAATGCTTTTTAATGGCGCTACACATTTCTGCAAAAGTGTTGCAAACAGATGACCTTGTAACAACCAGGCTAATATAACAAAATTAAATACTTGGTATGGTTCATTTAACATGCTGCTATTCCTATAATGTATATTCTACGTACATTCATCAACATTTACCTATTTATCTCATTTAATATATAGAGTTTACTCATTATTCCGAGATATTTCCGCTGTTGGTGGCAATCAGGGCCCTGGACCTTGAATGAGCTTCATTTTAATGCATAAATAAGGCAATGCTCTCAAACCATTTTTTTGTTTGAGAGTGCTATATATGGTTGTGAGAGCTAGTACATAGCACTATTAATGTTTTTTCTAAAAAAAATCCAAACAAAGCAGCTAGGAGAGTTTGTATTGAAGCGCCATTCAAGAGATGACATTTCTTAATGCTTGTTCGGGGGCTCATCTAAATAGGCTCACAATATAATCTCTTCGAGTTCATGCATCACTCACATATAGATGTTCTTCCCTCATTCAAAATATACTTTTTATTTGATTTCTTGGCCTAAATGGGCGCAGAATAACATCTTGTTAATCAATACCAGGTAGTTATTCCTTTAAATAATTAAAACATTTTAGCCAATTTTAGAGCTTTGTTTTTAACAAGGAGTAGATAGACTACTTTTGGCCCACTCTGTATATACTAGCATGGAATGTTAGATTGCTTAGACAACCCTTGCAAAGTTGTTTTTTTTTTCTTACCTCTTCGTGATTGTTACACTGGGGCCTGTTTTGTTTCACTTTCTCGAAAAGTGTAGAGCCATTGAAAAGCATTGAAATCGTAGGCATGGAGTAGCTAGATTACTTTTGGCCCACTCATTATAATAATGAAAGTCACTATAAATATGCACTTGCTTCAATTACACAAATTAACATAATTATGGTACAAATCAGCTCCAATATGATACGGTGCAAAGCCCCATATCTCACCAGGGGCGGTATTAAGCATAGAAATGGTATTACGGATAATTACCAAAAAATAATTTACCAATGTTTTGGTTGGATACCGGGTTTGACTATCAGCAAATTCACAAACCGTTGAGTCGTAACGAAATCATCGCAGCCAAGATTCATTATGCTTTACAATTATTATTTCCTTTCTTCTTTTTATGCAATGAAAATTTTATGATTTCACAATGATCGTAGATTTATGAACGATGATTGCTGCGACATGGTCAGAACATTGTGAATTATTGTCTAATTAATTATTAATGTTTATTAATGTTTATTTCCAGTGTTTAAGTTTTCGATTGTGAAATGTGAATAATACGATACATGTATGAGGGTAATACTACATAGCTCTCTGTATATAACTCAAAATCAGAGTACACGCGTACTCGACCAGAGCAATTAGAACCAGAGCAGCTCCATGACGTCATTGTCTAGTTCGCAGTTGAATGGAAAACCTTTTCTTGAATAGGTGAAGGTATGTTTTACATACGAGTCCGCGACTCCTGGCGCCACCGCCGGCCGCGACAAGAGCGCCACCACTGTACGAAGACGAGGAAACAGCAGACGAAGATCAAAGACCGCAGTGGAAGCATCACGCTACACATGCAACTCGTCCGAATTGTTACAAGTCTGAAAACTCCTCCCATTGGTGAGTAACCACCCATTGCCAATTTCACTACATTTTGTGTCAGACAGTGTTTGCGAAACCCGCCTAGTGGGAGGTTATTATTTTTATTTTTTTTTTTGCATGTGATTTTGTTCTTGTTGTGTCGTCTGCTACGGCGAATGCTCATAATCAGTGTGGGTAATATCCACTGTCAGTGAATTTGCCTAAGACATACGCTCAAGTTCCTAGTTTTGTAATTGTAGTATTGTGTTCATTGTGGTCCAAACTCAGTTTTCTTTGTCAATTCGGCTGCACATCTGGTGGTTGGGCGAGATTTCTTGAGTGTTTGTGAAGGCGTTTTTGCTAAGTACAAAATTCGTCTGCTCCAGCAGTAGATTTGCAGTGATATACAAGTTGCAATTGTAGAATTTTTTTTTTTTTTTTCTCCTTGGCACAAATTCGTTTTTGCATACTGTAGCCATTAGAGCGCGAATCATAGCGCACCTTCCAGTAGTTCCCCTGCGTCCCGTTAGGTTGCGCGATGCAGTTCCGGTGTTTTATCTTTCGTGAAAATTAAAGATTGAGTTATATTTTTATTTTTTTTATTTACTTGTTCATGCACTGCCCGGAAAAGGTAAGAAACCACATATTCTACAAACCCTCAATGATTAATTTCCCTTTCTGTTTTTTTTAGATTTACGGTGTTCAATAAACATTAGTTGTTCCCCAAGGGCTCTTCGTTGCATGAATATAAGTACAGTAAATCCTTTGGGCCTCAAGTTTGGCTGAAGACCAGGTGAAGACGTTCAGTGTGCCATGGCCGAGGGGGATATTCGCCTCCGTAGATTGACGAAGCAAGGTCGGGAATACGAGGCGGAGGTGTGCCTCTCAAGATTCAAGCGGGCGTACACCGCTTGGAAGGAAACTGCTCGTTCCACTCGCTCCCGTTTGAAGGAGCAAACCAACAATGACGTGTTGGAGGACAACAAGTTCCGGCTGCACGTTGGTGCAGAATCCCACTTCATGGACTGATGTGGCTGTGCCACATTCTGATTTGTGTCATGTGACATCAAATATTCCAAGTAATATTGAGGTGGCTGTGTCCACCAACCATGTTTACTCACCTGCCAATATCTGCCATGTCTCTACCAAACTGTCCCCCCATGCTCCAGAGTTCACAGCTCCCAACAAAACACTTGGTAAGTGGTGCCCAGCATGTGGCACAAAACTCAGTGTTAATTCACTCTTTTGCTCCAATTGTGGTGAGAGACAGAGTCCTTCGGCACTAGACGTTTCTGCCGTCGTAGATTCATTAGAGATGCCTTGTCCTGAACTCCCTTCCTTCGATGGTAACCCAATTCACTATATGGAACTTATGTCAGCATTTGAGAGCATGGTGAATAGCAGAAGGGTAGGAGCAGCTAAGAAGTTGCAGATGTTGTTCCATGCTGTTGGTGAGCCTGTAAAGGTAGCTGTGAGACCATATTTGGCGTACCCCGCAGAAGAAGGTCTTAGGGAGGCACTGAACTGTCTGACGTCACGCTATGGCGATTCTCACAAGGTGGCCAAGGCGCACTTTGATTCACTACTGAGTGGACCACAGATCACAAACTCAAATTCACAGCAGCTCTGTATCTTCAGTGATAAGACCAAGGGTTGTTTCTTAACCTTGAAGGCTCTCAATAAGCTGAGCGAGGTTGACTCAAGAAACACTATGGTGAAGTTGACCAGTAAGTTACCCACATTTGCGCAAAACTGGTGGCGCAAGGTTTGTCTCTTTCCTGGAAAGGATCTCTGGAGAAGCCAATGATCAACCAGAAGCCAATGAAACCAGAATCTGCTTTCTGGTCCAGAACTTATCAACTCGCTCGTGGGAGTTCTCTGTCGTTTCCAAACAGAAACTGTTGCATTAGTTTGCGACATAGAGCAAAATGTTTTATCAGTTTGCTGTTCCGGTTGAACAGCGTGACGTGTTTTGCTTTTTTTGGTGGGAGAAGGGTGATTTGAACACCAAGCCCAAGGAGTTCAGGATGACAGTCCATCTGTTTGGGGCGTTCTCCTCCCCAGGATGTTGCAATTTCGGACTCAAACACCAAGCTGAACTCTCCAAGGAGGAATATCCCTTGGCTTCACGATTTGTCATTCGCAACTTTCATGTTGATGATGGGCTTGTAAGTGTTGCAACCATTGATGAAGCCGTTGCCCTTGCACGACAAGCCCAGGATCTTTGTGTTCAAGGTGGAATTCGTTTGCACAAATTCAATTCCAATTTTCCAGAAGTGCTGATGAAGTTGGACCCAGATGATATCGTCGCTTCAAAGGACCTGGTGAATCTGGATACACGAGAGGTGCAAGAGCGTGCTCTAAGTGTTCGTTGGAATGTTGATCAAGATACCTTTGGCTTTGTTGTGTCTGAACGTGAACAACCAGATACGAGACGCGGTATACTCTCGACCGCCGCCTCTCTTTTTGATCCCCTCGGATTTGTGTCGCCATTCAGTCTTAAAGGAAAATTGGTGTTGCAGAGCTTGTGCTCACAGAAGTTGTCGTGGGATGATGCCATTCCTCCTGAGGATCAGGTAAGGTGGGAGGATTGGAAGATAGGGTTGCAGGAACTTCAAGATGTTGAGTTGCCTCGGTGTTACGATCCAAACGATTTTGGTGAAGCTGTGAGAATCGAAATGCATCACTTTGCTGATGCAAGTTCTGTTGGTTACGGCGCTTGCTCATACCTTCGTCTTGTAAATGCTCAGGGTTGTGTCTACTGTTGTCTCGTTTTGGGGAAAGCCAGAGTAGCTCCGACAAAACTGAGAAGTATCCCAAAACTCAAACTCACTGCTGCTGTGGTTGCCTCTCGTCCCGCTCTTCGTTTGAGGGAGGAGCTGGACATCAGTGTCGAGAATGAGTATTTTTGGTCTGATTCACGCATCACTTTGAGCTATATTGCCAATGATTTCAAGAAGTTCCATGTCTTTGTGGCAAACATGATTCGAACCATCAGAGCAAACAGCAACCCAGACCAGTGGTTCCATGTGGAATCACATCAGAACCCTGCTGATTGCGCCTCCAGGGGGCTGAATCCCGGTCAGCTAATGGACTCTATCTGGTTGAAGGGACCACCATTCTTGTGGCAAGCTGACTTCACTCCGCCGTCAGCCGTCAACGCACTGGACTTGAGTGAAGATGACCCCGAAGTGCGGACTGTCCGTTCTTATGTTACTGTTTCCAATGCTGATGGGAATTCAAGTTTGTTGCAGCAGTTAGGCAGGATCTCCTCGTGGGTTAAGCTGGTTAACCTTGTTGCTTGTCTTCACCGTCTTGTGACTGGAAAGCGTGGTCCAGTCATTTCGACAGAAGAAAGGAGATTGTCTACCCTTGCTATCATTCGTTTGGTTCAAAGGGAGTACTACTCTGATGAGATCTTGAAGCTGCAGAATGGCCAGCCCGTGTCTCATTCTAGTCCCCTTGCACCTTTGGTTCTCTTCTTGGATCAGGATGATGTTCTCCACATTGGTGGTCGTTTACGCAGATCAAATTATCCTGGGTCAATTAAACACCCAATCATTCTGCCGAGGGACAGTGATCTCTCTCATTGCCTTGTGTACTATGTTCATGAGAAGCTTTGCCACCCTGGATACGGCCAAACGATGAATGGACTTAGATCCTCTTGTTACTGGCTTGTTTCTGGACCCAGGAAGATTGCCTGGATGATTAAGAATTGTGTAACATGCAGGCGCCTCCGTAGACCAATGGAGACATAGATGATGGCAGATCTTCCTGTTGACAGAATCACTCCTTCGGCTCCCTTCACAGTGATCGGCATTGATTGCTTCGGGCCTTTCTTGACTAAGCGAGGCAGATCTCAGTGTAAGAGATATGGTTTGATTATTACGTGTCTTTGTTGCAGAGCCGTGCACATTGAAATGGTTGAGGACAAGTCTGCTGACTCCTTCATCAATGCGTTGAGGTGCTTCATCGCCATTCGAGATCCAGTGGAGGAAATCTTTTGTGATCAAGGCTCTGATTTTAAGGGGGCAGTGGCCGATTTTAGTGCTGTGTTCAAGACAATGCACCATGCCTTGCGAGTTTTTTCCGCCAGCATCGGCTGCAAGTTTATGTTTAATCCACCAAGTTCGAGTCATGCTGGAGGTGTGTGGGAACGCCAAATTTGCAGTCTACGTTCAGTTCTGAATTACACTCTCTAGCTTGCTCCAGGTCGTCTTGATGACAGCTCTCTCAGAACATTTCTTTACGAAGCCATGGCAATTGTAAATAGTCGTCTTCTGTCTCCAGCCACCCTGAATGACCCCTTGGCCGAGCCACCCATCACCCCGAACCATTTCCTCACTTTGAAGGGAAAAATTCTTGAACCTCCTCCTGGCAAATTCGTGAATGAGGATCTGTTCTTAAGGAAACAGTGGCATAGAGTGCAGTATCTCTGTGAGCAGCTGTGGTCCAAGTGGAAGACAGAGTATCTCTTTTAGCTGCAGGCCAGGCAGAAGTGGATCAGGCCTCGCAGGAACATTTCAGTTGGAGACATTGCGATCTTGGCTGATGAGTCTTTGCCTCGCAACAGTTGGCGTCTTGGGAAGATCTCAAAAACATTCGCGGTTGACGTGATGAAAAGGTTCAGGCAGTGTGAAGGGGCATTAGTGGAGATCAAGGCTAGGTTGTCGTCCCTTGGCGAGGAGATGAAGGAGGTGAGGTCTTTGGTTTCTTTTAAGCCAGAGGTAGTGCTAGGGCTTGCTCTCATTCCCCTTTCTCAGCCGTCTGCTACAACTGCAACGAACCTGGGCATTTCAGTCGTGAATGTCCTCACGAGAACCGACCGTCCAGACCACAGGCAGACTCCCCAGAGCGCCCTCCATGTTTCAATTGTCATGAACCAGGCCATTATGCTCGGGGTTGTCATAAAGCACGGAGGTCACGTTCACCAGCTGCCGGGTCGGGAAACGGATACAGGTCGTAGTGGAGGGACCACCTACGACTCTACCAACCCCCACTGGTTGGCCTCCAACATCAGCTGAGCACATGATCTGGGAAGTTGAGTTGCATTCCACAACTGGAGCCACCATCTGGGTGGGTGTAGAGGTAGGGAGTGGAATGATCCAGGCAGTGGTTGACACGGCCTGTCAAATTACGGTGTTCAGTGTCACAGCATGGAGGAACCTTTGCCCGTCACCATCTTTGGAGAAAAAATCATCTTGAAAGGCTTGGATTGGGCATCACCTTCAGTTCTGGTGCGTAAAAAGGATGAGAGTGTCAGGTATTGCGTGGACTTCTGGAAACTCAACGATGCCACCAAGAAAAACGTGTTTCCTCTACCCCTCATTGAGGAATGCATTGATGCCCTGGCTGGCTCCCAATTCTTTTCAACATTGGATATGTGTTTAGGATATTGGCAGGTGGAGATTGAGGAAAATGCCAAGCACAAGACAGCGTTCGCTACCAAGCGGGGTTTATTTGAACACAATTGCATGGCTTCTGGTCTGTGCAATGCACCGTCTACTTTCCAGAGGTCTATGCAAGTGGTATTAGAAGGGTTGACCTGGAAAACAGCGCTTGTGTACCTTGACGACGTAATTGTTCTTGGTGAGTCATTTTCTGCACACTTGGAGAATCTCCATCAGGTTTTATGGCGGTTCCATGACTTCAACCTGAAGCTGAAACCTCAGAAGTGTCACCTCCTACAACAGCGTGTGCTGTTTCTAGGTTGGGTGGTCTCTCGGAATGGGATTGGGATGGACCCTGAAAAGGTGCACCGCTGTACACCATGATGAAGCCACTGGTCAAGGTGGATTTTGTGGACCGAGGAGCACAACAGTGCTTTTGAGTCCCTTAAACAAGCTATGGCGGGGGGTCTCATGCTGGCCTATCCCTTAGTGGAGGGACACTTTATCCTCGATACAGATGTCAGCAACACTGCTATTGGGGCGAACTATCTCAAGAACAGAATGCAGAGATCCCTGTCGCCACGTTCAGCAGCTTTGTCCTCAGTCCCAGTCAGGACCAGTTGAGGAGGTGCTAGCAGAGATGGCGGAAACTGCAATACGTTCCCACCTTATCAACCTGGAGACCCCAGAGTAGCCCGAGCTAGCCCATGGCACCCTGACTGAGAAGTCCTCCTCCAGGTACTTTTTTTTGTTGTTGTTTTTGTTTTGGTTCCCTCCTAGGTGTGGAGTCCCAACCTAGGAGGTGTCTTTTTCAGTTTCCCTCTCTGTTAGTCGGAAGCTTCTGTTCTCAGGACGGGGGTCAACGTCCTTTATGAGAGGGAAGATTGTTCCGGGAAGCAAGTCCGCGGCCCCTGGCGCCGCCTCCGGCCGCGACAAGAGCGCCACCACTGTACGGAGACAAGGAAACAGCAGACAAAGATCAAAGACCGCAGTAGAAGCATCACGCTACACCTGCGACTCGTCTGAATTGTTACAAGTCTGACAAGTCCTCCCATTGGTTAACCACCCATTGCCAATTTCACTACATGTAGAAGAACGCTCGTCTCCAATGAAGACCAGGGGGCAGACCATATAACAATGTATATAATTGTACATATATTACAGAGAAGGAGCATTTTTGTAACACTTTACGTAAAAAAATCCCTTTTACTAGTAAAAACAAAACTTGTGGATCACCCTGTATTTCGTTTCGAAATTTTTGTCCGCGGATGGTTGAGTCTGTAAATGTTCTCAATACTTAGTAGTGTCAATTAGAGAATATAAACTTCCGGTTGTTGGTCGGTAATTTTGTTTTTGTGAATTTTTAGAATTTTTATATGGAGTATAGACCCGATAAAGCTTCATTTCATCTTTTATAAAATAGTGTAATTATTCAGTCTGTTCTTTTGTTGTAAATTGTTACTTGCTGCTCTTTAACTCAAGTCAATTCTGACTGAGAAGTCATTATTCCCAATTATCGTTCGCTTTCTAAAGGCCCAGAAATTTGAGAAAATGAGAAAACTGAAAAGGCTGAAAAGCTAGTAAAACTAGGGCTGGGCGGATATCCGTGTCCGATATCTGTGACAGCACGGATATTGGGGGTGTTCAGTACTATGCGTGATCCGTGTTTCAACACGGATAGTTAAAACACGGATAGTGTAAAATTGAAGTGTCCGTTTCAAGTTCAAATCAAGCGCACAGTGAGCGTAGGCTGCGTAGCGCACAGCCATTCCGCACACAAGCGCTGCTCACTGAAACTGAGCGATGTCAATTACAAGATTACACGATGTCAACAATGCGCTAATTCTGATTTGTTTTAAATAAACACAATTCTATGCCCTTGAATCTCTTCAATCATCACGCAAAAGAGACATAACCATGCGTTGACTATCTTCTTTAGTGTCTATTTTTCAACACCATTACCACAGGGGGTCTTACCAGTGAGCGAGCAGATGTGGACAAAACTCAATGCAGTGAATGCTTTCTGTCTATATATATAATATCAAGGGAAGTCACTGATTCCTGTCAATCTTAGGACGCTTGCCTCGAAAGCAATCTTCTCTTCAAAAGAGGGAGCCGAAACTTCGGATCTGACAAGATCACCAATAAATGAAACGATTGACACCAATAATCTCGTACGGCAACGCCTAATTACTAATCAATTGGCCAAAAATCCAATCAGTTGCAAAACGACTAGCAACGGGTACGATGCATCCATTTTGTCGGACCGCAGCAAATTTTCAGCGCGCAGCGAACTCACGATCGCTAAATGTCGAAATAAAATCCTTAAAACCGGAATGGAGCTGCAAAAGTGTAGAGCTCAGGATACATTCTTAATTTAACAGATTGGCTTTAGAGTGAAACATCCTGTCTGTAATTGTCTCTCGAACAATAAAAGCTATTCTGAGAGTCAAATTGAGCATGGAATAGGCTAGAAAAAGGAGTTAGAGTTAAAAGACACATTGCATTTAAGTAAGTTGACTTGACGGGAATTAGCAGACGACACACACAGCGCCCTCTGGTGTATATGTTTAGAATCGTTTTATATACCTCACAACATGTTGTGTTATCTATCTAATAACTTTAGAATTTATAA
Organism: Capitella teleta; assembly: GCA_000328365.1. NCBI lineage: Eukaryota > Metazoa > Annelida > Polychaeta > Capitellidae > Capitella > Capitella teleta. The sequence continues at coordinate 613,572 of KB292506.1, forward strand.
CCAGTATTACGAACTATAAAATTATCTGAATACTGTTATATGCATCCAATAATTTATAGAATCGTACTGCTGGACTGATCTCTATCGAGTGAATG
>KB292506.1:613749-623833 GCA_000328365.1 Capitella teleta
GGTTCATTTATTCATAATCTTGCCAGATCCGAAGCCTCAGCTCTCTCCCGTGAGGGGAATGTAGGTTCCGAGGCTTTGTTATTGTTCTTCTGAGAAATCAGTGACTTCCCTTGATATTATTATATACTGTCTAGAAGGCTACATAGGCATTCCATGTATCCAGAGCCCACTGGTAAGACTCCCTGTGACCATTACAGTGACAGCTTTGTCTATTGCAGTTTTCGTGTGAACCACAAACAGCACTGAATTTATTCACTTTCTCGACCTTGAACAATGTTTGAAATTGAACAGTTAATATAGACTAGTACATGTAGGCCCGCTACTTGGCGATCTAGCAACTTGAATTATTTTAAACTTTCTATAGAACAATAATTGCTATGAACTGACTTGCGCCTCATGAAGTTACTAAGTTTGTACATTTCCAAATCATGTTTGTTGAAAGTGTACACTGTAGTACAAAGTGCACATTACTGTCATTCCGTCTTGGGCTTATAATCTGCGACTTCTGAAGTTGGGGAAAAATACTTAAAATAGCCTGCGCTGATAAGGAATCCGCCTCTGTGAAATCGACAGGGAAGCGAGCTGTCTGCATGTGTGATGCCTCTTGAAACTCATTCTGAAAGTTTTGATGAAAGAAATGTACAAGAAGCAAGAAAGATGACAGCAGTAGGTCAAGGTAACTTGTCTTTAATTGCTGCAGGCAGAGCGTGGTTTTCCCGCTCACAGCGTGTGCCAGGCGCTAGGGCATTACACTGCAGGTGCATGCTCCTGTGTTCGGGCATAAATATCCGTGTCCGTATCCGTCAGATATCAGTAGCACGGATATCCGTTATCCGTGTTGAAGCACTATTCGCCCAGCTCTAAGTAAAACTGCCATTTCCGTCTTACTTTGAACAGAATCAGACCTGCAATAGATCCCCAGTTGAGAACAAACCAAAATGGATTTAGGCCAAAGAGAACAACTGTCGCTCAGATTATGGCTCTGAGAAGGCTAATAGAAGGGGTGAAAGAGAAGAACCTACCAGCAGTTCTGACCTTTATCGATTTCAGGAAGGCCTTTGACTCCATCAGCAGAAGCAAAATGTTTAAAATTCATAAAGCGTACGGAATGCCACACAACCTGCTGAATGCAATTAAGAGCATGTATACCAACACGAGAGCCAAAGTAAGAACACCAGACGGGGAGACAGAAGAGTTTGAGATCAAGGCAGGTGTGCTCCAGGGGCATACTCTGGCCCCCTTCCTCTTTATTGTTGTACTTGACTTTGCTCTGCGACAAGCCATCAGCGGTAGTGAGGAAAAGCTGGGATTTACATTGACCCCACGACGGTCTGCCAGAGTCCACGCCAAAGTCATTACTGACCTTGACTTTGCAGATGATATCTGTCTTCTGAGTGATGACATCCAGCAAGCGCAACAGCTACTTTCACTTGTTGAGACTGAGTGCAAAAATGTGGGGCTAGAATTGAATGCGAAGAAGACGGAAGTGATGACATATAACATCGAAGATCAGTGTCCTATCAAAACTACCTCTGGAGCAGTGCTCAAAAGGGTGGCTGATTTCAAGTACTTAGGATCATGGGTTGAATCCACAGAACAAGACGTTAAAATCAGAAAGACACTCGCATGGCGGGCACTCAACAAGATGAAGACCATTTGGAAATCTAAGATGTCACGTGATACTAAGGTCCGACTCTTCCAGGCGACTGTAGAATCAGTGTTGCTATACGGATGTGAGGCATGGACAATAACACCAACCTTAGAGAAGTCTCTAAATGGCTGCTACACCCGTATGCTACGGGCAGTCCATGACGTGAAGTGGTATCTTCATGTGCCAAACAGAGAGCTGTACAAGAACATGAACAAGGTCGGAGACACAGTGGCCGCCCGGAAAATGAGGCTGGCAGGGCATTGCCTGCGTCATAAGGAATTGCCAGCAAGTGGACTAATCGAAGAAGACTGGACTACATAGATGTCTTGAGGAGGGATGCTGGAGTTGAAAGCGAGGGGGAATTGGCCACATGTATGATGGACCGAGACATCTGGCGGATCCATGTTCGAGCCCGACTGAGGCCGCCCTAGTAGTAGTAGTAGTGAGATGGTGTGAAAGAGTGAAAGTCACAAAGTACACTTACCCAGTTTGTCTTAACTCTTAGACCTCCGAATTCTTTGTTTTCATACCTTATTCTCACAATTCTATTATTCTGTATAATTATTTAATAATAATAATAATAGTGTATAATTATGGTATTTTCCACACTCACAGCTTTTTCGTACTTCTTGTAAATGGAAATATTTTCAGAATAATGGCAGACAAAGAGAAAAAAGAGGGCAAGGTGGATGGATGTGTGACCTCTGAGTGCCTCAAGGTCATGGCAGAATCCATTGGCATTGGTAATCTCCCTGACGGAGCCTCTGACTGCCTCTCCAGTGATGCTACCTACAGAATCAAACAAATCATTCAGGTAACCTGCACGTCAAAAGAAACATTCCTCTTCAATTTCTGAATCAGGAGGCACAGAAGTTCATGATGCATGGCAAACGCAGGAAACTGATCCCTACAGATATTGACAATGCGCTGCGTTTAAAAAACATTGAGGTACGTCATCGGTTTGCTCTATGATTTCTGATTTATGATCAATGGTGATGACTTCTTGTGCAGCCTTTGTATGGATTTCACGCAAGTGAGTATACGCCGTTCAGACACGCCAGCGGTGGTGGCCGAGAAGTTTTCTTCCAAGAGGAAAAAGAACTTGAACTCGCGGATATCATCAACGCTCCCCTTCCTAAAATACCTCTGGATATCACCATCAAAGGTGCACGGGGGAATGTACTAAGTCAGTGCAATATTAATTTCCTCCTCCTCAGCCCACTGGTTGAGCATTGAGGGCCAACAACCTGCTGTCCCTGAAAACCCACCAGCGGTCTCATTGGATGCACAGAAATTAGAAGCGCTTGATCCCAATGTCAAAGCGTCCATCTTGAAGCCCAAGGCAAAGGCAAATCTGAATCCCGTCAAAACAAAACACAAAGTGAAGATTCAGGAGAAGGTGAAGATTAAGGAAGTGACCACTCACGAAATGTCTGTGGTATGTATCACTATTCTCTTATAGGTCTGGTATGATGTCTTCTGTTTTATGGTTTAGGAGCAGCAGTTGTACTACAAAGAAATCACCGAATCCTGTGTTGGATCAGATGAGAACCGAAGATCGGTGGGTTCATTCATGACTAAGGCTGGGTGAATAGTGAAATAACCCGAATAACGAATATTCGGGTGGTTACTATTCGCCGAACCCACAGTCATTACATAATCAACGGCATGAAACAGTATGTAACGGCATGTCAGCAGTAACAAATGTGAACTTCTGACCTTTCTTCACTCTCGCCTGCTGATCAATTTCATCAAATGGCTCTAATCATAGAACACAAAGTAATTCATATCACCATGGCAACGGGATTATTGTTGAAAATCTTCACCATATTCTTGACTTGTAGTAAACTTTAAAGTGTGCATGTACTAGTATTTTAATTTGTTGACATCTTGAAACAAGTTTTAGCAGCAACTTTCTATAAAGGCTACTGATGCATCCCAACCAATTAGTCACCATTCAGAGTGAAGGCGCGCGATGCATTAGATCAGTTGATCATTGGTTTCAGTGAGCGGAGCATTGTTTTGGTTGAATGATTTTGGAGCTGACGCATTATGTGGATATTAGTAGAGGGGAAGGGGGAATGCATTATTGGAGAAGACAGGGTGGGGGACTCAATGAGATCGTTGTATCACCACTTGTAGATATAATTATGATTATTTTATTTGCTGAAGCAGATATCGCTGTGCATGCAAGCGAGCAGCTTAAGTGGAGAAGGGGGAGGGGGTGGGATGCATGCAGTCTCGATGCTGCGGGTCGTCCACAGATTAGAGATAGAGCCCCTTACTCCCTTACTCTGGGGTCGCCTGTAAGCCTTTAATTGAGCCGCCGCATTGTTTGCTGTGTGTTTAGCGGGAGGGGGAGGGTAAGATTTTAGTCCATGGTAATTGACACAGTCTTTGTCTTTGAAGTGTTAACATGCCGTCGAGAGTTATCTCTGTGGACTATTGAGATTGTTTTAACAGGTTTTGAAGATATGAAATGGATTAAATGCTGAAAATTGTTTTTCCACTATTCGGGTCAACTATTCGGGTTAAAACACGAATAACAAAGCTTCGGTGGCACCCCGCTGAATAACGAATGACAAACACGAATATTCGTCCAGCCTTATTCATAACGTACCTACTTTTTGGGTTTTATTCAGGGTCCCCGCGGGTCTTTAAAAGTCATTAAAAGTCATTAAATTTCAACCATCGTCTCCAGAGGTCTTAAAAGTCATTAAAAATGAGGGTTTTTCTGTCCCCGTCTTTAAATTGTCATTAAGAAATTGTAGCGATCAGAAATTTCTGTCAAGAGAAAAGCAGAGGAAGAAGAGAGAAAAGAGGCGGCCAAGAAAAGAAAGATGTTGCAGGAAGTAATAGTTAGGCTGGAGGCTGATGTTGACAAGCACCTTGAAGCTGCTGAGATGAGCTCTGGCAGCAAATTGAAGGCTGAGCTGGCCAAAGCCAGTGCCTTGCGACGATCCGTCAAGGAAAAGAATGCCGAGCTGGCAGCCCTTGGTTAAATAAATCTGTGTAATCTCAGTTTGATGCATTCATTATTTCATCACTTGCAGTAGCTGGACGAGGTGGTCTTATTTTTTAATTGGCCTGTCTTTAAGTTGGTATTAAAAAGTCATTAAATATGATTTTCCAAAGGTGCAGATACCCTGGTTTTATTACACTTTCCTTTTTATCACAGGAAGCTCTTCAAAGTTTGGCCACAGATCCTGGATTGCATCAAATGCTTCCGCGATTCAGCACCTTTATTGCTGAAGGCGTAAGTTTTGTGTCTTATTTCATTTATTTCTGATTTTCTGTTCCAAATCTAAATAAAACTTGGAATTCATCAGGTGAAAGTCAACGTCGTTCAGAACAACTTAGCGCTGCTGATTTATCTCATGCGAATGGTGAAATCACTGCTGGACAACCCGACCTTGTATCTAGAGAAATATGTGAGGAAGTTATTTCATTGGCTGTGTTTATACTTCATGTGCGTTCACAGCTCCATGAACTGGTGCCAGCCATTGCAACGTGCATCATCAGCAAACAGCTTTGTCTTCGTCCCGAAGTCGACAACCATTGGGCTCTGCGAGATTTTGCCTCTCGGCAAATGGCGCAGGTCTGCAAGTGAGTCATGCCGACACAAATCACGCTTCATGCTCTACATTTTTCATTCCTCAGGCAGTTCAGCAGCAGCACAAACAGTATGCAAAGCCGAGTCACCAAAATATTCACCACTTCGCTTCAGGATGAGAAAGCTGCTCTGGCATCTCATTACGGCGCTCTCACTGGCCTAGGAGAGCTTGGCACGGAGGTTTGTGCATCCATCATCTAAACATTAATTAACATCTAATTACTGCATTTCTACTATCTTCTTTGCTTTTAGGTTATAAAGGCTTTTATTCTGCCATATGTGAAACCGGAAGGGGAGAGGCTGCGGTACATTCTGGAAGGCGTGTTGATCAACAACGCTGATCGAATATCCGCCGATCACGTTAAGCAGACTCTACTGGTTAGTCTCCACTTTTTTGCATTATCATAATGCAGCATAATCTTGATCATCGGTTGTATTGCTTCCTATGTCTGGGCCATTTGAAAATGATTGCGTGTATTAATGACCTACGAGCAAGGGCCAAGAAGTAATGAGCCTCGATGGGAAATCGTTGTCTAATTCTCACGTCCTTTCGCACATGTTGCCTAGCAACCAATATAAGCTTCCTGCAAAAATATCATAATGATTCAGCGCTTTTTGCCGGTTTGGTAGTGCCTTGTGCACACCAGCCCACATCATTTTCAATTTCTTTGAGAAAAATGAAGACACTCGGAGAAATCGCGGGAAACGATTTTGCGACAAGCGGCAATTGACGCTCCGGCAGAATTGCAGGAACGAATTTGCTGGAAATGGATGGTGAGCGACATTTAGCAAGTTAACAGCGCATCTTGCATGTTGTCTCTTATCTAAAAATCACCCCAGGAAATACCCCTGTGCAGACACCAAATCGAGATAGATACCTTCTGTAAAGTATTATATTACATGAAATATCTTCATTATGTCCTTTCGATTGTTGAAAAGTGGTGACCTTTCACTGAAGGATATTGACTTGACTATGAAGAATTTTTTCCAGAGGGAATGGTTACAGGAAACTATAAATTTCAATGATGAAATTTTCTGTTTTTAAACTTCCTAGTTCTACAGAGTGGACCAAAAGTAGTCTTATCTACTCCATGTTAAAGATCTCAATACTTTTCAATGGCACTGCACTGTTACGAGATAGTGTAATAGAACAGTTCGCAGTGTAAAAACTACGCAAATATCAGAGAGATAAATACTTGGTATGGATATCGCTCTCAGCGATATATTTTGACTGGCGGGATGGTGGAGGTGTTGACAATGAATGTCGTGCCAATTAGTAGCTCTGATTTTTTCAGCACTTTTTGTTCAAAACTATGTTGTTTCAATACCAATGCGTTCTTCTGTAGCAGTTCTGGTACATAGCACATCGCATAATTAAATCACACCAATAGGAAAAGATAAAAAAAGTGAAGTATAATACCTACCAAAATCAACGTTTTCCGCAGAATAGTACGATGCTGATCAACAAGTGGCGATCGGAAGAAAATGCGCGCAAAATACCCTTTGGTGACAGTCGTTTAAATCGTACGCATTATTAATTATCATCGTGCATTCGATAATCTTCTTCTTAAATTACTATTAGAGGATGAACGAACTATTCTATTGTCTGAGTTCTGTTATTGAGAGTGTAGCGCTTATGTTTATTTACTCAAATCAAAACAAAGCAGATAATTTGTATTGCAGAACTACTGGTGCTTTTCGTGAGGTACATCAATTGCCGAACATTCACAGACACATTACTGTTTCCTTCTAACATAATTTGCGAAGTGATTATATGTAACAAGACATCGATTTTCCACTATAATTCTGAAATCAAGCGGGAGTCTGTGGATTGCCGGCATCATGGATTCCCACCCCCTCAAAACATCAAGGTATCAAGAAGTTCACGAAGTCACGATACCATTGTTCTGGGATTCCAAAGGAATGATTCACGTTGACTATTTGGAGAAATGAACTACCATCAAAGTTGCATACTATGCCAAACTACTAGAAGAAGTTTGTGCAGCGATCAAGGAGAAACCCTCGCGGATTGCTTGCCAGGGGTCAGCGCCTACAGCAGGACAATTTGCCTTTGCACATTGCCGTGGTCAGTGGCAGGAAGTGCGGCTTCGAAATTCTTTCTCACCCACTTTAATCTACAGACCTGACCCAATGCGACTATAAACCATTTGGAAATCTGAAAAATACTATCAGAGGACGTCATTTTGCAAGCAATAATGCACTGATATGGGCTGCGGAGTCGTGTTTTCGGAGTCAAATCAAAGAGTTCTTCTGCTACGGCATCGAAGCATTTGAAAAATCCTTGGGAAGAATGTATTCTACTTGAGGATGCCCATGTTAAATAATAAATAAAAATCAAGCTTCATTTACAACGAGAAATGCCTGAGGCTCATTACTTCTAGGCCCTCCCTCATATACATATTACTTTGGTATATCTTGAAGGCTCAATAGTCATTTCAACGGCCCTGGCACTTCCATTTCTCTCTTTCCATTCCGCAGAAAGTTGTGCCGCCCATTCTGAAGATCACACGTGATTCACCTGATGATTTGGAAGAATACAAACAGGAATTTGGTTACCTTGGACCAACGCTGCACCAGGCGGTGGTGAAACTGCGCCAATCACCCTCCAGCGCCACCTCCTCCGCTTCCAACCCAGTCATGTCCGTCTTCAGACCATCTCTGTCCATCTCTCAGGTAAACTGCGTTTCGCTCCACTCCCCGCCTCACTCCCGCTTCCCCTGCAGCCACGCCCGCAATTTGTGCTCCAGCAGTCCACTCCCTCCCGCCCCTCCACCCCAATCAGGATCTCCACTCCTGGCACCGCTGGATCATCTGGGCCACAACAGAAATTCGTGATTGTGTCTGGAGCACGACCTGGCACGACATCTGGCGCAACTCCAGGGACGGTTTTCCCCTCGACCCCTGGAACCCCGAGTGCAGGACCTACGCTCCTGAAGGTCGTGTCCTCAAACCCTGGTTCCAATCCGTCATCGCAGAAGATCGTAATGGTCAGCATGGCGTCCACCTCGGACAACACGACAAGCAGCAACACTGACTCTGGCATTGGCATTCGCAGCATTTTCTCTTCTGAGAATAAGCCTTCGTGATCTTTTTTCTTTCGCTTTCTGTGTTTGTAATAAAATGTATTTTCCACTAAGATTATTTATGCGTTATCGTTTTTTGCTTCCAAGTGCATGTTTTGAAGCTCATTGATGATCTAGCTGAAGCTACATCGCTGGGAAAGACAGACAACATGGTATGTGGGCAAATAATGTGGCAGAAATTTGGCGTGCACTTAATTGAAAGAAAATGACTAAACATTGATTTGAATGAGAAACATAAAATCAATTGAACACCTGAAGGTTGGTAATTCAAGAAAATGCCTTTTCTTGTGATGGAGATATGCTAACATGCAACTTACATGGTTGTGGTATCAAATTTCTGTGATTAAAATTTGTATAAAATAATTACAATTATTCAGTATATTTCAGTTCATCACTCCATCTATGGGAACGTATAATACAGAACATGAATTATGACCTCCACCATATAGTATGTACAGTGTATAAAACGATTCCTGATCTTTGGGTTTTCATTCAAACGTCATTCAAGTGGAACTGTGGGATGATGGGAATTAGGCACCGAGGGAAGAAATGCTGCAGGTTCCGATTGCAATGTTCCCAATCATTAAAACAAAGAACAAGGAAAATTTGCGACATGATAATTTATTTTTAGTTCAAGATTGAATCAAGAGCTAGGAGAGGAAAAAAAGGAAATTAAAAGACAAAGAAAAATGAGTCATTCAAATAGAAGAGATAAAAATAGAAAAAAAATTGTTAATAAAATAAAAAAAATACACAAAAGAATCTAAATTAAGAAGGGGCAAAAAAGGCATTTTGGGAGGCAGTGTTGTAAACACGAAAATGAGATTCACTTAACTAATTAAGGAGACGACAAAATACTGGAAGGTGAAACAAAATAGTTATAATACCCAAACGTTTATCCATTTTTTTTTGGAAGATCATAAATAAACAAAGTTTTAAATAAATAAATTAGGACTCGGACGACAACAGTTTGTAATAAAGTTAGGTTTCATGTTATCTCTGGGCACAGAGAAACGCTCACACTAAAAAGTTAGAAATAATAAAAAGAAGAAGCACACACAAAAGTTGACTAGAAATTCCTACAAAAAAAGTTAAAATAAAACCACTTTGTCGGGAAAAAATCAAAATGCGCTGTCAAAACCTGAACACATTGATGAATATTATGCAATGCAAGAATAGACCGGCAAAAGCCAATGTTGAAGAAAAAAAGAAGTGAAATGCGTGAATTGCGCCAAGAATAAAAGCATAATACAACTTGTTTAAAGAGCAAACCGCTCATTCAACCAGAAATCAACATCTTTGGTGCAAAGAAAATGCCAAATAGTCAGACCACCCACTTGGTAATACTCAGTAATGATAAATGCCCATTGGGCAACAAACAGCTATAAGCAACAGAAGCGCAGTAGAAGGAAGGCTCCCAGGCATCGGGGGCTTTCAGACTTGCCAGAAGCACTTTTTCAGTTGTTCTGAGCCAGACTGCAAAGTCCCGAATAGAGCGGCCTGTGAATACAACATGAGCGGAATCGTACGCAGTGCTTTGTTTCACACCTGCGCAGCCAACTTCTGCTGCATTTCTTTCCACTGGCCTTCTGTGTTTTTATTTGAACCTGCACCACTGCCGTCACTATCTGTAATCAAGAGAGGATTGACACAGGCAGAGTTCACCTTCAACTACTCACTTGACTTGCTATGTGCAGCGTGTGAAGATGGGAGTAG
>KB292506.1:624103-659717 GCA_000328365.1 Capitella teleta
CAATAAACGCTGCTCCAACTATAAGCAAATTTTAAAACTTGAAAATAAAACAAATAAATAATGAATCTTTTACATTTTGCACTTGAGTCTCCAGCATCAGAATTCGTTGTTCTTTCTGCTGCAAAAGCTGCATCAGATTAGGGAGGCTGGTTGGCGATTCTGAATCCGATGCGATTCCTTCATCTGCATCTAGGGTGCGACAATTCTGTTGTTGCTGCTGCTGGTTGTTGCTGTTGGCAACATGCATCTCTTCTTGAAGTTTAGCACGCAACTGCTGATCAATTCCACCTGACTGAGTGGAAACTGTTTGCAGGAGGCAGAACGCCTTTTGCCAACTGGCCACTGTGTCATCTTGCGATTGCTGTGAGAGAAAGACAAGAATGAATAAATTAATTAATTAGCATAACAGAGAACGCACCTCTTCCTGTATGGCCGCGTTACTTTGCGCTTGCGTTAAAGCGTCGTCCAGAAGAGCAATTTTGCTTCGCTGCTCGTTGATGTTGGAGCGTTGATTGGCCACTTCCAGCTGAAGTCTCTCTTTTGCCATCAAAATATCTCGATCTACAATGAAACAAATGAGCTACAGTCGACTGCAAACGACTCCTTAGTCCTTACTCTGCGCAATAACTTTGCTGAGCATGGAATCCTTGCGCTGGAGTTCAAGTTTTACATCAGGTTCGTATTCCTGCAAGAAAATATCCTTAATCACAGAGCAGATGAATGAATATGCACGCACCTCTCCGTTATTAATATGCTGGACTGCTTTGTCAAGCTGTTCTCTCAGTTGTTGGTTCGTGGCGTTGAGCGTTTGAATGGTGGATTCCAGCTTCATTCTCATTGCTTTTTCCAACATTTCTCTTTTCTGCGAGTGTTTAACAAGACTCTCGTATGCCCGATGAATCTTGTCAATTTCACCATCAAACTGGATGAATATTAAGGTGAGAGGCGAGAAGCATAAAGGAGCATGCCCACCTTCTGCAGTTTGCAGACTTTCTTGTAGTAAGTGTGGAGTTCTTTGCGTAGGGCCAGGTTCTCTTGGGAGAGACGCTCCACCATTTGGGTCGCCCTGGTTGCAATTGCCGCGTGGTCCAATTCGGGCAGCTTTTGTTTACTGGTAAAGAAATTGAAACAGTTTTTTTTTTTTAATTATTAAAATTATTTCTCAGATATACCTTTGTGAATGCTGTCTTTGCATCAGCAGCAACTGTTGTTGTTGTTGTTGTTGCTGTTGTTGCAGAAATTGCATGGGTTGTTGCTGTTGGGGGTTCAACAGTGTTTGGTGGTTGGCTGTTAACGCTGTCGTGTCGTTTCTGAGCCGTGATAAATCTGGCTGTGAGTGTGTCTGTGGCAGTCGATCCAGCATTTCGAAAGAGCGTCGCATGCTACGAACTTGTCGGTTTTCTTCAGGAAGGGAGTTTTGTCTCATAGCGCGACCTTGGAGTTGGAGTTCATGGTTTGGGGGTGGGAGGGGCAGGGGCGCTGGGTGCTGGGTGGGGGCAGTGGACGGCCGCTGCGATTGGCCACGGGGCTTCATGGGCTCCATTTGTTGAGGGGTGGGGGAGGCTGACTTGGTGGAGCGCATACTATCCCCCCCGTGAGAGCGCAGTAGCTGCTCTGACTGAAACTGTTTCAACTTCTCGAGAGAAATGTTGTTTTGGGTGACGGGAGAACCCTTGATGGAGTTCTGAGGGGAGACGTTGGGCGTTACACCCGGCACTTGCAGGCTCTGCTGCAGAGCCGCTTCATTCTTCATGGCCATGTGTTGGTGGTAGGGGGGAGGGGTACGGCTGCCTTTGCTGTTGACAACACTGGGTGATGACCCCCGGCTTGACCTTTGTTGTTCCGGCTCAGTCGCCTGTGGTGTGCTCAGACCGCCCCCACCCATCGTGAAAATAGCACTAGAGTTCTTCAAGTTGTCAAGACAAGCAGACAAAGGTGAAATCAGATGTTCTGAGAAGGGACTGTCGCCATCCAAACTGGGCGTTGAAACTAAACTAGCCGTCTCCTGACCCTGGGGTTCCTGGCGAGCGCTGAGGCTCTCCGTGGACGACAGAGAGAAATCTGTACTAGCTTCACTGCCGGAATATGACTGGCGCAACCCTGTTGGAAATGGATGAGAGCTGTGTGGAATGACGACCCACCGGGTAGAGTACTGACCTGGTTCAAACCAGCCTTGAAAGTTATTGCCAGGGTATGGAGGGGGTTCCCTCTCTTGGTATGTGGCACTGTGAGAGGACGAGACAACTGGCTTGAGGCCATGCATCATGCTGCTTCACATGCTGTTCATTCTGAATGATGGAGAAACGGCCACTGCGAACGCAAAAGAAATCAGTTTCAAACTGCGAGATGAACAGTCAACGCTATTCTGAACACTTTATCCGCCAAGCGTAAAATAATAAAAACATAAAATATGCAATAAATTCCAAAATTACAACCAGCATTTCCTCAAACAAACCAATGGCAGAAATTTAGAAAATTCCCAATTATCATTCATTGATAGAATTCCATAATATGGAGAAGAGGTGAATGTGGGTGCAGTGTGATCAACAGGCATGTGCAAAATTACACTTCTCATAATGAATAATTATAAATCCATGAATAGTTCATCATGGAACCTAGTGTGAGCTCTCATCGCAAAGAAGTCACACTTTTGTTCTTTTTTTTTTTACTGAATATTTCAATTAAAACGAATCAAATAAATGAGATAATTCATGCAATCAAAAGTATATGATGAGGCAACGATTTTTCATTAATCGGCACGTCTGGTTCCAAGAAAGAATGAAATCCTAAATTCCTAATTGGCCATAAAATGTTACGACCAAGCTTCAATCAACCAGGATTAAACATCGAATTTAAAGAGGACCTCTGGTTGTTTTGAACTAGTAACGGATGATAAATTTTAAAACGAAATTGCTAATTACGGCAACTACATCCGGCTAATTGAGCCAGGTCTCCACATTAAGGCCGCAATGACCACTGCTGACCAGCAGCAGCAGTTAGCCGTGACTACAGCAGCAGCAGCAGTAGTGAGCATGATGCTTGCCGAGTGCTTTCCTAGCCCTTTGGCTCAGCGGGATAGCTGGCATTCCTGCACGGGGCAGAAGAAAAAAAAAAGAAAAAAAAAGAGTCTGCCTTCTGCATCGGTTGCTATGGTTATAGTGATGTCATACCCTCATAGTGATTACATCCCGTCTGACGTCATATAGATAACAGAGCTGATAATTACAGCATAATTAGGCTGGCAACTGCACTATCTGGGTCAGTGGTTTGTGATTCAGGTTGGTTTGTTTTAGGAATTTTATGGTCCGCTCAATATAAATATCAAGTATTCAAGTTAATAGCGTAAAAACGGTTCAACAATCCAATCAATTATCCCAATCAGAATACGGTAAACATTATAAAAGATAGTAAACGAATTAACGAATTAAAGTAAAAATGGCCATTCTCATAACATTAAAAGAGGCACACCAAAAAAAAATAGGTTATGTAAAACAAGTGATATTTAGATACAACTACAGGAATTTCACCTTTGAGCTGCTTCATTATTCAACCTGATTTCCCTGGAAAGATACGACTTAAGGGGAAAAGGGAAAAAAGGATGAGGCAAGACTAGCACACCTGTCGGGAATGGCTCAGTGTTATGCACTTAGGTCACCGGCCAATGATGATGTCATCGCTGCTTTGGAAGCGGCTGTCCGCAGAAAATCCTCACTTGGAGGGCTTCCTCCTCTGATTGCATTCAACATTGCTGATTTTAGTGCATAAGCTGTTCTCTATTAGTTGCACCAAACCACAGATCACAGACTTAAAATGGCAATTATGAGTTTATGATAGTGAGCTACAGCTAACTTATAAGTCAATAAGTGAGAGTGCACGGTATGCAGTTATATTCGCCCAGCAATGAGTTTTGGAACATTGCCAGATTATGAACATTCCTTGATAAATACTCAAATTACTCAAATTAATGTATAATGGGCCTGGCATTTTCGCAAAGAATGCGATGCAGAAATGCACGCCACTTGTATGTAATAGGATGGAGTTGAGTGAAATTGAGATGCGACATTTGAGGTTAAAAATGTGCGCGATTAGCAAGCAGGAATGCGGATATGGCGAGAGAATCAGATAACTCTTTCAGAGAGAAATTTCAACATCAGTCAATTAAAATCGACTCAAAATTAATAAAAATGTGAGAAAATAAACCCAACAAGTGGTCAGCAATACACGAATGCCCTATTTGACCCTATTAATGGTTACAATAAATAATGCCTCAAAAATGCAGATTCTTATAGACTCATCATATAGCTAGAGATGGCGTCAGAGATTGAAGAAAACAAAAACAAGAAATTATAAATAATATTACACACATCAAAAAAAAAAAAAAAATCCATCTGACTCACCGATGGTAGAGAAAGAGGCAGAGAGAAAAAAAGCCATGCTTAATCCAAAGGGTATGCTATCAAGAAATGAACTGAGCAACAGGTAAGTAATGCTACGGCAGAACACCACACAAACACATTCCTCGTGTGATTTACTACGATGGTAAAAAGCATAAGTAACATGACAGACATTAGACATACAGAGCAGAACGAGAGCAGTTAGCCATACTACGATGTTTTTGCCATTTCTCACGAGGTGTGCTAAGGAGTACGGATCTCTGTTCTGGATCCTAGCATTCCTTCCTATTCCCTTCGCTGCCTCCGAGAGGCAGAGGGAGAGAGGGGAGGCTGAGGAGCCTCAGGGGAATTCCCTTCCCGGATCCGTCTGCCTCTTCCAGGGAAACAATCAATTTGGATAACTGTGGTTTTGATTGTAGAACAGGACTCATTTTCGGGGATTTTGAGCTCATTTATAATTATAAATTTTGCTTTTAAGTTTTAACGTTACTTCAATTTCTTAGAAATTCCTCAATGACTGAAATGTCAGAGAATTGCCTTTTTTAGTCTGGTCATATAGCTCCACATAACCTGAGGACTAAAATTGTAAAGAATGACCATTCGACCCCAGAATGACCGTTCGACCCTTTGCTTTGAACCAGAAGCGGATTTTCTTTTGCTTCTTTGTGAAGACATCCGCTTAAGATGAACTCAGTGACAGACCATAAACACTGAATGTGCAGGCCAAAGGTTATCACATTACTAAGAAGAATGTCTCATTGGATGGACATTATGGATCACAGGATTCAACGTAGTAATTACGCATCTGATATAAATCATGTAAAGACACCTGCAGTAGAATCCAAATTGTTATGGGCCTATACCGGTATTATATGGGACAGAAATGGTTATACAGCGGTGTCATAATGTCACCTTCAGTTCATTTGATTCAGAAAATTCCCAAGTCTATAAGAGGAAATATTGTGTAATAGTATTCTATTGAATACAGATGAGAAGTATTTATAGTGAGCCCTCGATGGCTCAAGCACCCAGTACGCCGCAGTATGTTGGCAAGGCTAATCTCATCACGAGGAGAAATTGATTTGGTGAAGATCTCTGAATGGATACTAGACTCCAGATTACTGGTGCTGACAGTTGGATCAACAACATACTCGTAAAATAGACACATTTAATAAAGAGCTAACTGAATTGTCTGAAATTGTTATAAAATTTGTGATCCCAGACATCGCAAATGTTATCACAAATTAATGAAATTATTAAAATTAATAATAAAAACAAAATAATAAAACACCCGAATATTTATGTCTTCTGTGTCCTCGCATATTGACAAATCGCATACTCCAAATTGAACCCCAAATCCCAATAAAAGTTTTTATCGTAAAAGCGATTATAGTGCCGACTACCCACTTATACAGAGAGCGCCAAAAGTAGCCTATCTACTCCGTGTTAAAGATCTCAAAATTCTCAATGCTTTTCAAAGGTGCTACGCATTCCTAAGAAAGTGTAACAAAACAGATCGCAGTATAAAAATCACACAAAGATAAGAGAAATAAATACTTGGTATGGTTAGTTTAACATGTCATGCTGCTATTCCTATCATTTCTATTCAAATTTCAGTAACATTTATGCCGATTTATCTCAATTAATAGAGTGGACTCAACATTCCGCGTTATTTTCACTTTTGGCGGCAAACAGGGCCCTGAACCATGAATAGGCTTCATTGAACGTACAAATAAGGCAACGCTATCGTACTATTGTTTTGTTTGAGAGTGCTATTTTTGTGACAGCAGCACTAATGTTTATTTCCTAATAATCAAAGCAAAGCAGAGAGTTTGTATTGAAGCGCCATACAAGAGATGACATTCCTTAATGCTCGTTCAGGGGCTCATCTGATTTCGCTCTCTTCGCGCTCGGTCACCTGACGCATTTAAATGTTCCTCACTCATTCAAAATTGATTTTTACTTGATTTCGTGCATAATTATAATCATAACATAATCAATCCAGATTCCATACCAGGTAGTTATTTTTCGGAATAATTGATATATTTTAGTAAATTTTAGAGTTATGCTTTTAACATGGAGTAGATAGACTACTTTTGGCCCAATCTGTATACCGATATTATGCTAGTAAATGAATGAAAAGGCAGTGTTTTACGGCACTCTGACACTATAAATGTTATAAATTATTAGTGCCTCCATGCAATAGTCAATCAGAAACACAAGAAACGTCATCACAGAGTCGCCTTATTAAAATAGTTATTATTATTATTTATATTAATATTATTACTATTACTAATGTTTGTAGTGTATACAGTGACTGATTACCATACACAGGTTATATGAGGTAAATAATCGAATAGCTTGATTAAAATGCAGTCATGCAAAGTAATTCTAAGCAACGTGACCAATCGAAATACAAATGTGGATGAGAATGAGATGGAATGTTTGTCTACTTTTGTGGCTATAAAACGTAATTATAATCTTTACATCTCCGTCAACCTTCTCAAGTTCAAATGTCAAGGGGAGATGGGCCTTGTAGCCTCATGAGAAGTTATGGAACAACTCTACTTGATGCATATTATATTATATTTAGGGATGCACGGATATCCGAATCCCATATCCGACTATCTGACCGGTTTACAGGATATCCGAATCCCATATCCGACTATCTGACCAGTTTACAGGATACCCAAATCCCATATCTGACTATCTGACCGGTTTACAGGATATCCGAATCCGATAAAAATACGGCAACATTTTTGAATAGTAGACGTTAGTTCTGAGATTAAATATATTTTTTGAATTCACTTCCTGATCGCTTTAGTTGAAGTCAAATAAAGGCATTATGTAAGTGACTTTGTTGTAGAAGCACCACATCGAGGCATGCATGTGTCATGCACATGCATGTGTCATGCACATGCATAACATAATCAGAATCAACACATAATATGTGCTCCTTATGGGATCAGCTCCCAATATTCATTATTTATTTTATAATATGCATCTATACAAATTAAGAAAGCTAATTCATCATTCACAGAGCACCATTTCGCCTTCGCCATACATGTAGTATGATACTATTTTAGTTGAATTAAATCAATCAAGTCAAATGAGCTCCTGCAACGCACCGAACATAATGCTAACATAACGTTTAGCCTGTCAACATTTCTGCACTGGGGCTATCTTGGAAATAGACTAAAATAAAGACTTTCAGAAGAAATCTCTCCAATCAATCTCAAAGCATTGAATTTCAATTATTTGAAATTTCAATTATTTGCTTGCAATGAATAAACCTCACGTACGTCACTTTAATTGTATTCTTTAATGATTTAATTAATAGCTTTTCATTGTTTTGTATTTTATAATTTAGAAATTGCTCAGGTTTATGATGTATAATATCTACGATCTAGCACTGGATGGATGCACGATACGCTCACAAAATTCAAATGTATATACCGGTAAATTATTTCAAAACAGATAAATTTATAATATAGCTATGCGATTAAATGCATACTTTTATTATAATTATAATATATATACATAAACTAAAGAAAACAATTACATAATTATATTTGGCATATCTACAAGTTAAGATTCCTAGTATTTATTCCTTACTTCGATGTAATTCCACAGTTTTGTACTATGGTACACTGTACAACCATAATACTAGTACAATTACTAGTATATGACCTTTTACCACAAAATATGAATACACATGTATGGTGTAATTGGTATTTATTACATAAGTAACCATGCAATGCTTGCAGCAACAAATATTAATTTTCAATAACTGACAAGTATCAAAATTATCAAATGGCAAGATCTGCAATGTTATCTGCACTAAATAAGACCTACATTGAATGTAATTAAGTCACACTTCCACAGATCTGATCAATACACAAGCAATTTAATACAAGTAAATCAATCAAAATTATCAAAATTCTACTTAAATAATAGTAAATAATAGATTCACGATTACTAGCACAACATCCAATTCTAGGTGATCAACTTATAATTAATTTAATTTAATTTAATTAATAGAAGAACTGTATCAGCCACAGTTAATTATAGACTCTGAATTAGGAACAGTGAATATTATAACTAGAAATTATATTGACTACAACATGTTTAATTATTTATTCCGTTATGTCGACAACTAGCAAGATACAAAGCTATTATCTCATGATAATAATAAAAAAAAAACGATAAGATTTTTAGATTGGGGTAAGGTGTGAGCTTACCCTGAAGCCCTCAGTGATCAAAGTCAACCACATAGCGGGTGACGCAATATTCAACCATTAATCGAATCATAAATAGCGTAACCATGGTAACCAATACTCCTCTACGTCTGGCGTCATCCCCCCTCCGTCCCCCCGCCCGCTCCATCCCTTCTCGCGGCAAAGAGCGATGCTTCACACTAAAACACAGACAAAGGAAGTTACAAAACTCCGCTAAAAAGTCGCTCAACTTTTAACCAAAGTTTCTCCAGCGATAAAACGATCCCAAACGAACAATCGATATCTACCTGTTGTTTATTCACTCGATAAAACCAGATGTTGTCCTGATGTTAGCCCGAAAATCGTCGAAAAGTGGACCCGGGTATCTGCGGTGGAACCCTCGCGAAACTGTTTTCAATATTGAATGCGATCAATGCTGGAATTCGAGGAATTTCCCTCATGGGCCGAATCATAACGCACTCTGGCTGCGAAGAGCAGCTATTCCTCCGCGCCCGGATTAATAGTTACTATTCTTCTGCGTGTAAGGAAACATACCGTTATGATTTTCTATTACACGCATTATATTCAGATCTTTTAAGGTTTGCAGCACGCAAGTAGTGTTTATTGTTATAATTATGCAATAGCAAGTTTCATCCTTACATTCATTGCATCAAAATTAACATCAAACATGAGTTTTCCTATCACGATTCATACATTTCAATCACAAACTAACATCACAATTGATGTTCACGAGAAAGTTACTTTGTAGGCCTACCATCACAACGCATAGGCTGAATCATCACGCCCGATCAACATAATGACTGTATGCCACAGTCGTGACTTGTGATGCTAGTGTATAATTATATACAGGGTGGTTATAAAAATAAAAATACACATAGCAATTTTGCGACCTTCGTTACCATCAGCGGTCTACGTTGCACAACTGCATTCGGTTGCAAATAAAACGGAGGCAGAAGTCAGCAGTGTCGATTATATAAATTAAATGGCTTAAATATAACGTACATGTAGCCTATTCGTCAGCGGCGATCTCAGATCTCAGATGTATATGAGAATATTCAGACGGCATTCTGTCTAATGTACATGTAGTGACATAATTATATGATAAGCATAGTACAGGGAGTCCTCAGACCTATCCCCAATAATAGGAAGAAATCCCTCAAATTATCGCTCCATCGCAAAAATATACATTAGTGAAACTAAACAGAACATAGATAATTCAATCATGCATAAAGGTATCGTAAAAAGACGTTTTCACCAGAGTGACGAACACTTGTTTATCTGAACTATCAAAATACAAATAAAAACTTGATAGATATCAAGATATCAATCAATTGATAAAATAAAATAAAATAATTAATAAATTAATTAGTTGATTAATTAAAAAAATATCAAGATATCCATAATAAGATATCAAAACATTGCCAAACATTGATCACAACGCACTTTAATTTTCAATGCCTAAATACGTTATGATTCTCGTGGCGCTTTAAGAAGAAAAACGCCCGTTCCACACCGTAAAAAGAGTGTGAAAACAGGTCAGAGCCCGTTGTTGAGACCACAATCGTGTGCGTTTGCCTGTCAGCTTCTATTTGAAGTAGAATCTGGCTCAATATTCCCGGTGTGGCTGCTTCCGTTTTGACGTCCAGTGAATGTCGTGAAGGATGCGCGGAACTTTCGTGTCGTGTTATTTCGGAGTGATTCTGATGTGTAGCCTCTGTTTGGCCGACGAGGAAGCGAGCAGCAGACATGGTAAGGCAATGCTGGCTCCTTGCATTGGCTGTGCAAACAACCTGTCTGTGTATATGTACATGCATACAGATTCAAGTTATTATTTCTATGCACAATCTATTCATAATAATTTAAGCCCATATATGTACATGTACACAGCCATTTAAATCTACATACCGGTACATATACTGACAACATTGCACGTTGTATCACGTACTATTATATGGCTATGATATATCACTATACCTTGAGTAATTACATTTTCTTGCTTTCATGCATAGAGTATCTTTGGGTGACAGTCATCTGCCCAATGCACCCGTGATTCACATAATTTATGTCCCGAGTGCAGTAGGGCATCCCACGGACATTCCATTAACTTGTTTCCTCAGCTCCACGTATACTATGCGCGCATAATTATGGGTCAAATACCTACTCAAGCAATGCATATAATAGAATGCATACATGAATGTTTTACCTTTAATGTATGTGCAGCGAGTCTGAGCATTTTTTAATGGAAGGTCGCTTTATAAAATAAATGTAATGTTATAGGATAGACACGGGTAGATTTAGAGGGCTAATAATTATAACTAAGAGGTAGTATATGTGATGCAGAGAGGAAGACCCGACAGAATGAGGTGAGACGACATCATGGCGGCTCCAGAACCCCCACGGTACCCACACGCACAACTAACTGCACGCATGACCAAGCGAATTAGTTGAATATTATAATAATTACGGAGGCAATGAGGCATGCCATTCGCGACGGTGTGATTTGCGGTTATGTAATATATGGCACTGTATATTAATCTTGAAATCGAAGGCTGCGCCATTGATCACCGTTTGCTCGATGTATTGGACTCTGTTGTATTGGTCAACTGGCGCGGCCACTACCTGCACGCGGCTGCTTTTGGTCTATGCATAACTCAAGTTTCAGCCACACACACCTCCACCATTTATTGATCCACGAGTTCATATAATTACATCAAGTATTCAATTATTTACAATCCTTTGGTGATCTTTGAATTGATGTCAATTAATTATAATTAAACAGAAATGTCTTCGTGATCGGCTTATAATCATGCTGGCTTGACCCTCTTAATTGTACCTATGAATGAGCTATTATCATGTTTATATTATATGATGTGAATTATTGAAGTGCAATTGCTTCTAACCAGGAAGTTCACCATTGCACCTTTTATTTGCCACTTTTATCGTTGAATTGAAGCCGTTCAGGCCACGCATGCAGGTACATTGTACGTTTAGAAATGGCAATGTACAAGTGATCACACTTTCAGACAGGTTAGTTGAGGTTACTGTCTATCTTTATGGGTTATTAGGCAGGTATTAGTCAGAACACCCAAATGGTATAGCCCTCTCCCCTTCCTAGCTAGCCTTAATTGATCATGCTTGACCATCGACTACTTTCACGCACTTCTTTCAGATGACCACTTGGTCCGACATCGGCGAGATGACGAACCACGAACCACAAATTATCGCATTGCGACCATTTTGGTGCGTATACATATGCACGTAAAATACTCACATTTTGTAATACAAGTACAGTTATACCTCACGAACTGCCTGGTAGTCTGGGTCCTTATGTCACAAAATACATTAGCCCTAGGCAAATCGCGCCGAAGCTAATGTTATTTTGTGAAATGCATAGATTTCGACCTCCTAAATACAATAACGTAGAGGGATAAACTATTCCCCCACCCAGAAATACGGTTGTTTTTTTTTTGTTTTTTTTTTTTTTTTTGGGGGGGGGGGTTGGGGGTTGAAATATTTACCCCCGGAACACGACGTAGGGTATCACTTCGAAGCCTAGCAACGCAATTGCAACATTATAACAACACTTTAGCATTTTATTATGAACCTAATCTAACTTAACCTAACCTAAGTGGTTTAGCAACAAAATAAAACCAATCGGAAGTCGTACAATGCAGCTTCCGGTTGGATGAATAGGTTTTTATAGCCGAAAAGCACTTAAATTCAATGACTGAAGTCGATATTTATTGCGATAGTTTTCTTATTTCTGGTATGGTATGGCACAAAGAATGCTGCGGAGATGGTCAAAACAATTAAAAGCAATTACAAAGAGAAAAGCCAAGCTTTTTAAACGCCGCCAATTTTGAAATAATCCCTCGTGGATTTCTTTGGTGGACCCTTATAGCGGGAATCTTCAAAAAAAGGACAATAGAAATCTAAACTCCGACGTCAGCTTCTGCGAACTAAAATTACAAGATAAGGCGAACTCATGCCTCCAAATCGGCGACCGGTGTCAGTGAGTGCATTGACGATGGAAGTTTTTTCAATGAGCATACAATTGATTTCTATTTTGCCTGTTTACTGCATTTCCTGCTGAAGTTATTATTATCACTAGGCCTGCATGTATAACATGTTTCATGAATCGACGTTGCTTCGAATCGTCATAGGCTCATAGCACTAGAGCTAACACAGTGATTATATCTATCTCTGGCATATCCATCTATGTTAAATTTGTTTATGTACGCACATGTATAGGCATTATACATAGTATATTATATACTACGTATTATTCAGTTCTGGGTATGCATTACGCTTGCAGAGATGTATCTTATATGCATAAGCAACCCCTCAAAGTATGCAGGCGAGTGCGGCTATAAAGATAAAGCTAGTATGAGATACCAACTTACCCTTGTGAGGTTAATGGAAGGAGATTCAGTAAAGGAATGTTTAGTGATACACGTATTGAAGTTACTATTAACATTTTCATCGACTGGGGATTGAGATCAAGCTGTCAGATGACAGTGAACGAATACCCGGGATAAATAGCCGAAATATCATAGCGCATTTCCCTCAAATGCAAGAGTCATAACGTGTGATGAAATGATTTGCAGATCCGCGTTTGGTATACCATAATGGCTGACCTAAATATCTCGTAAAAATACATTTGCTTTCGAAAATTACTTGATTAATCAATTTATGGTATAAAATTATGTGTTCAATAACTCAGATTATCAGTTTGGTGCGTTTGAAGTACTAAAAACTTCTCTGCAGATATACACGATCGCACCATGTAATGGGCGATAACTGGGAGCTCTATTTCGCTGTTTCGTCGGACCGGTTTCCGTTGAGAGTTAGAACCAAATATGTAATTAAATTTAATGTCTGTATAGGTCGATGATACAATTATAGGCCAACAGAAACAATAAAATAATATTTAGCAAATTATACAGTTCCAAAATGAATTTAAAATGAAACATTAAAAGCGCGCGAAATGGAGAGAAATCAAATGTCGTCTGCTGCTGAACGAACGATTTCCAAGAAAAAGTTCGCCTGCGTTTTCATAACCAAGGAATGGCGCGAACTTTAGGATTACTATAATAATAATAATATTTTATTCACGTCATAAAAAATTAAAAAGACCTAATTATAAAAAGATTAGAAAAGTGACAAATGAACATAAATAATAATCACATATGACGGACTAAACAAAGATCAAGTAGTGCAAATTAGTTATTACATAAAGTGCATTTGAAGCTTCAAGTGGAGAAATAGGTGCAATTAACTCGTTTTTTCTTATTAATTTTTATCTTCTATTATACTATTATATTATATTATATTATATTATATTATATTATATTATATTATATTATATTATATTATATTATATTATATTATATTATATTATATTATATTATATTATATTATATTTCTTCTATTATATATATTCTATTATATTATATATTTACCTCGTGTATTACTTCTTCTGGGATCACATTCATAATTCTTATTAGATATCCTTTAGTGTGTTCGTATCTCTAACAATGTGGTTAAAAAAAAAAAAACAACAACAACCATAATCTATTTTAAGGGATGACATGGTATATCTTAAATTTCTGGGAACAGTTGAATGACTATCAAGGGTGAGATTAGAAATGGATTTTAAAGGTTATTTGAGCTGTTGAAACATGATGAGAGGAAACTTACAATTGAACTTTGAGGCCATAACATTTTAACAGTGGTGCAATAAAGCGTGAATGTTTGCGTGGAGGCAGTTTCAGGAGCCTTCTGATACACTTCCTCCAGAAAGTGTAAAAATTGTGAAGTGCACTAAAGTCCCAAAGAGGGCAGCCATAATATGACGTACAGAACGTGCGAAACAAGTGCCGTGTGACCTCTAAGGAGCAATGGTTAAAACGTGTAAACAGTATGTTCAGTCTACCGCAGAACTCTGATTTGGCCTTAATTATGGTAGCACCGCGGGGTTTTATTTCCACAATGTGCCCAAGGTGGCTTGCTTCTGCTGCACACGGGATGGTAACACCACGTAACGGGTCTGCTCTCTTCTGTTCCAATAACGATACTCAAGCTTTTGGTGCTGTTAAATTTCACAGTCATGGAATATTGGTTCGAAAAATCCCCGCACACCTCTGAATATTCTAGTTTCTTCAGAAGTTCTTCCCTGTATACACAGAAGAGCACCGGTGATAGCACAGCATCTTGCTTCACTCGGTTCTTGCAGCTGAAGCTCGCGGCTTCGCTGTCGCTCCATCTCACAGTCACCGCCTGTGTGGTGTACATCGCTAGTATCAATTTCGTCTCCAGCGGACAGAGGTTTCTTTTTAGGAGGAGATTGAACAATTTGGCGTAGTCACGTAGTGGACGCAATCAAATGCCTTTGATGCATCCAGCAGCGTGACGTGTACATGGAGTTCCGCTTTGCAAAGTGTTCCGCTATTTCTTTTAAAATGTACGTTGAGTCGTACATTTGCGTTACCAGGCGGCCAACTGTATAATGTAATAGAAAACCGGAAGTGGGTTTTTATAACTTTTGGTTTATTCCATATCGCCATTAAATGGTTCATATTGTTTTAATATGAAAAAAGGCGATATAATTATTTCGAAATTTGCCTGTGTGGCTGCAAAGATAAGCAACTTTTCGATTTCGGGGAGGTCAGTTTTGACTGCTGAAAAAAAGGCATGGCCCCCTCAAGCTATCGCTTGGCCTCTCAGAGATCCATATATAAGGTTTCATTATTTGCTACCTGCAATAATAAAAACAGAAATTTGTAAATTTTTTAATGCAAAAACCTTGGTTCAAAAAGGGTCCATGCTGATCGTTTAAACAGCATTTTTGCTACTAAAAGTGTTTTTGTGACTTCCGGTTGGTTTAATTACCATGTCGAAAAACAACCTAGCTTCACACAAAACACATAAAAAGATGAAAATATCTTGTGAGTGTGTTGCAGGGCTGCAAACTTATACCCCTTGTCATATTTTGTAAATGTCATTATTATTATAATCATCACCACAGAAAAAAATAGTTCCGGGAGAAAATTTATCAAAACTTGAATTAAGTGGTTTAGAATGCATTAGGATCTCTTGGAATCGACGGGGAAAAAAATCAAATTAATAACGATTGAAATCTAACATTAACATTATATAGTGGTCTTTTTGGGCTCATAATTTGAAACCCCCAGAATATGGGGGCTCGGAAAGAAATTCAATTGGCCCCCTCCAGATCAGTAAATGGGGGCATATTATTGATTAAATTCAACGAAAAACGAAAATCCTTATCCTGAGCTAATTAAATAAATAAAAAATGAGGGGGCCGGATGAAAATACCCCATGCGCAATTATCTGATAAGCATTTTAACATCGAAAATGCGGTAATGCGGTATAGCTAACCGGAAGTAGTTTTTTTCTTCAAGTTTTGGTCGGTTTTATTTTGTCATGGAAAAAAAAAAATTTATTCACACATAAAAAATAGTACAGGTGTTTTGTTTTGTTTTTGTTTTTTTTTTTTTTTGAAGAAATAACTTGGCTTCATAAAAATCCCTACAAAGTTATAAAAATATTGTGAATGCATTGCTTTGGTGTGGTGCTATACCCCCTGTCATATTATGGGAGAATCAATATTTTAACCCCCCCCCCACCCCGCTCTGGAGGGAAATTAATTTAGATATTTAGGATCTGAACTAAAGGGACCAGGATCTACCATTTGCACCCCCCCCCCCAAAAAAAATATAAATAAATAAATAAATAAAAAAAAATATAAAAAAAGCTTCGGCGCGTTTTGCCTACGGAGTGACATAAAATCCCAGACTAGGAGGCAATAAATTCTCCCCTGAAACAACGATGATCAACCCCAATTTCAGGCCAAACCGTACACTATGTACGACGTGAATAAGAAACTGGTTGGTTTCATTCCCGACCTGGTCAAACTGATCGCCGATAACCTCGATTTCAAGTATGACTTTGAATTGTATGCGAACTATGGACGAGATGACGGAACTGGTGTATGGAGCGGCATGATCGGAGCACTAATGGCAAAGCAGGTAAATTTTGTCGGTTTTGTGCTTCCTTTATTGACACGGATAAAATATGTCTACAGAAAGGCAACGCCAGTGTCCCCGACTTTGCTGCAGCTGATTTGACCTTGAGTCTCGCGCGAAGGGAAGTGGTTGATTTCGTCTACCCTTTCAACGATATCGGACTGACCATCCTCATACAGAAGCCACACTACAATACAAAAACAGACGCTTTCACCATGCTTGATTTTGACCCTTATGGTTTCACAATTCTGTCTCCTCTCACTGCCGAAGTCTGGGCGCTGGTTACACTGTGCGTGTTGGCTGTGAGTATACCATACTATAGCAGCTCTTCAGTGTATACTCATTCATATGATTTCTCCGTGTAGGTCGCTCTTGCTCTTTGGGCCTTCAACAAGTTCAATCCCTATGAGTGGGAAGGTCGTTACGGCATCGGTTTAGCGACGAAAGAGGAAGCTGAGGCCTTCAGTCTGGCTTCTTCCCTCTGGTTCACCTTCTCGACATTACAGTGGCAAGGTATGGCAGTCTCTACGACAGAAACCAACTTTAATCTCGATGTCATCCACAGGTTTTGAAAAAGCCCCGCGGTCATGGGCTGGGAAGATTTTGAGCGTATTCTGGTTCTGCTTTGTCACTATCATCCTTGTTACTTACACCGCTGGCATCGTCAACAATCTGTTTTTCGCCAGTCTGGTACACGAGCGAGATCCTCTCTTCAATCGGATTCACTCTCTTGCTGAGCTAGTTCAACACCCGCATGGTTATTCTTATGGGGTCGTCAGGGGTGGGTCAACCCACACCTACTTGAAAGACGTAGCCAAAGGGGAGGAATTCGATGTCATTCGGAATCACATCACGTCACAGGAAGGCCAGCGTGATCTAGTCAGTTCTGTTGACGAAGGTATCGGTAAAGTCCGGACTGAGAAGTACGCTTTCATTGTTGAATCTTTGACTGCCAAGTATCTGAGCAACCAGCGTCCCTGTGACTTGATGACCGTTGGTGAAGTCTTTGCTAAAAGGAACTTTGGGATGGCAACACCGAAAGGTTCGAATTTAACCCAGAAGCTGGACAGCGAAATTCTGAGGCTGCGTGAGACAGGGAAGATACAAGAGTTGGAGGATAAATGGTTCGCTGGCAACAGACAATGTTGGAATGTTACACTGGTTGAAACAGTGCTGCGAAAACAACTCAGTCTGGATGTGAATCGACCGAAGAAAGTGGACATGCGGATCTTCTGGGGGCCTCTGGTGATGATCATCACTGGACTGGTGCTCAGTTCTTTGGTCTGCTTGGCTGAAACCATTTGGTACAAGACACGTGGACGCGTGAGTCTAAACTTCAGAACATGGCCGGCCCTTTACAGCTTTCTATTTTCAGTATTCGGCGAACAATCGTCCTCAAGGTCAAGTACTTCAAGAGGACAGAGACGATGTGCCTGACCTTTAGCCTCTCATGTGTCATCCGTGTTTAAAATCTAACAAGTATTCAGCACAATATTAATCCCAGAGCTGCGATAATTTGTCAATGTTTTTGAAAGCAGTTAAAACTTAATTCAATTAATTTGCATTCTCCGCTCAACCTACAAGAGTCCGTGATCCATCAGTTGGAAGATGTTATGTGGAGCACTATTTGTTATGAAATTATGTGAAACCAATTGATACATTTGATACTTTTTTCTACTTTTTATTTTGTTCTGTTCATATCTTCATCAATGCAAGGAGTCCTTTTGTCAAATAACTCGAGAGTGGAATTGAGGCATTAAAAACACTAGGAATGAATCAAAAGAGTATTATTGCACACTAGTATATACGTCAGTCAACCTTTACCTTTTTTTTTTTCCTTAACAGGACCGACTAAATCCGGATTACATAACGTACAATGGGTTAATTCTGCTATTTACCAATAAGGTAGTTTTGATGTTGTACGTTAAATCAATGAACGTCTATTCTCCCCTGCATTCTTCGGGCCCGCATTCCTTTATTATTTTATGGAGGAGGGATCTTAATTTTAGTCTTTACAAGCTTGAGTCAAGTTGAGTTGCCGGCTCTTGGTTGAGTCCTTGTCATAGAATGCAAATGGACATAGATTTGGAGGCGATCTTCATGAAAAGTGACCATCTCGAGTGCCGTCAAATTTCTGATTGTTACTTAAGAAAATCGAGAAACAGGTCGATTCATATTTCGTAGAAACATCGTCTTCTTTTATTAGAATAAGCATCGATATTAATTGACTCATTAAATTATAGTATGAAGAAATATATCGCATATCGTGTAGGTCTACACAAAGAAGCAGAATAGCAGATCACGAAAAAGAGACGAAGCAAAAAGCCTACCACACCTCGTCGAATCTTTTCGCGCGAATTAAACCGCCAACCGCTGCCTTCTTGTTGTTGTTTTTTTTTTGTTTTTTGTTTTTTGTTTTTTTCCTTAAACATAAAAAACATTGTTTTATTTTATTACGTACGGAACAGCGGATGGCTCGTGGAAGTACTCTAAATAATGAATATGTCATTATCAGGATTCGTGGACTGGCTGCGCAAGAAAACCAATTTGGGGTCGCGAACGGTTAGAAAATGATAAGGGTCTCATGCCTATCACATGCATGCGGGTAGAAGCCAGCCACTAACTAGACTGTCCATATGTTAGAATGTCGTCTGATTATTCTCATATACAGACGGAGATAGTAAGATTTATTGACACATACAGCCAATATTATTAATAGATAGAATACATTCAAAATGTCTTGGCATAAGTTTGCAATTACACTGTTGCTCAAGGCAAACACATCGGCAACAGAGTTCAGTGGCGGTGTCAGCAGCGCTCTCAGGTGGGCAGTGCGAGCACAGTATAACACGACATGCGTCTCGTCCTGTACAGAAGTTGCGTCGCAAGCACACACACGATTCTCCCGGAGAAGTCGGCTCCATCGTCTGGTCTCGACAAGCAGACGATGAGAGGAGAGACGGAATCTGGTGGCTGCAATTCTTCTGCTGTGGGGAGCATACTCCTCCTTGTTCTCGTATATTGAGTGGACGCACAGATCAGGATTCATCTCTAGATACGTTGGTTTTATATACATGTACAACTGTATATAAAACTGGAAGTTACATGAAATGATCATAAATTCAGCACTCAATTTCAGACGCTCGTGGAAAATTGTGCAATTTGGCAATTAAGAACGCTAATACCAGCCTCAAACTCACATAAATTAATCTTGATATATTTTGCCACCTAATTACATCATAAAATACACAAACCATATCCTCAGTTTATAAGTAAAACCATTTGAACGCTCGATTGAACAAATTATCAAATTATATATGCAAATGAACCAGCTTTGGGAGGGGGAGGGGCCAGAGGGGGATCTCTAGCAAGATTCAAGAGTACATAATCCATTAGTTGATAAACCTCAGCGAGATGCCAAGCCAAGGTGTACACCTCGTCCGATTCATGTGTGTTAGTAATCCATTAATTTAATCCAGTACACTCACACTGTGATTATTGTAAATGCACCATCTTGTCAACGCGAAAAACTAGAGCTTCAAATATTATTATTGAAGCATTCCTTTCAACACAGTTCAACAGAATGACCTCATTTCTCAATTCGGTGCATGTACAGACTGTACACAAGTTATATTCCGAGAAAGGGGCTCTGTCAAAGCCGAGAGTCGAAAATAAGAGTTCTATGAAATCGTTTAGCGGACTTCATCCCCCCTCCCTTCTCGTGTGCGCTGAAAACTGAGAAATATCGTGCAAACGTCTCGCCAATTTAGTCGCTCGCTCCTACTTGTTTTGCTCGATTTGTTTACATGTATTTCAGTTGTTTTCGGTGTCAGCTTATCTGAACCGTCTTTTTAAACTTCCAATACTAGTATTGTTTATGATTGTTATTTTGTGGAATATATGGCCGAATTTTAGTCAGGAATATAGAGCAGCTCTTGCTGATTCCCATAATGCGAAAAAAGTCCATTTTGTAAAAAAATGTCACTTTGGCCACTTTACGTCTAAACAATCGAACTGAGAAATATCGTGCAAACGTCACGCCAATTTAGTCGCGCGCTCCTACTTGTTTTGCTCGATTTGTTTACATGTATTTCAGTTTGTTTTCGGTTTGGTTTCGGTGTCAGCTTATCTTGTTAAAATTCCAATACTAGTATTGTTTATGATTTTATGATTAGGCCCTACAACTGAATATAAAATGAATACGACCGAAACGCATTCAACTGCTCATCTTTCAACTGATTGATTCCAATTCCTAAATTGTACTTGAAGCTGACTTCCCGTAAAGCACGTTCCATCTTGATAATAATTATGGCGCGAAAAGCATTTCATCGCGACGCGAATCAAGCAAGGCATGCGTCCTACATAAATTATGCAAATGAGGCGAATGGCTGAGTGTGCTTACACTAGTAAACATCTTGAAATGTCCGCATAAATTTGCCGAGTTTAGTAGGAAATATTGGACGGATTCTAATTTTGAATAGTGTGGCGCTTCTAAAATATGTGATTTTAATACAGGATTTTCAGCGTGTCTGCCAATGCTCACGGGTTTTGACGCCAGAAACAACTTTCAGTTTTTAACATACAAGTATCATGTCAGCGGAGATCTGAGATCGCCACTGACGAATAGGCTAACTAGTATCCTATATGCTAAAGCCATAGCATATAGGTTACTAAGGCTAAGCATATGTGTGTTTTGGTAAGTTCACCAAGTAGAAAGACAAGTGAAATATTCAAAACTCGTCAAATAATAAAATACACGAATAATTGAAACACGTCACAATTTTTTTTATGAATTATCCCACAAAAACATCGACCCCCCTCAAATTCGCGATTTTCGCGGGTAATCATAACGCACTTCATAACGTTATTCAGCTTCGCTTGAAAAGGTCACCTGGGTCAAGGTCGTCTCGAACATCAACATGGAGGTTGTTCGACAAACGTGCAGACGAATTTGGACAACACTGCCTCCAAAGCGTCTTCTGCAACCTTCTGTTCATCAATTTCACCAGCGAACACGGAGAGATGCTTCGCAAAATGCCAAAAATGTTGATTTGTGGGCTATGTACGATACGGCCAGGCAACGGGTGCAAGGTGAAAACTAAGCTTAAAGCTACTACTACAGACTACTAATACTACTTACTTAGTACAAGTAGTAGTACTAGTACTAGTACCAGTAGTATAATAATAACTTAAAAAATAAGTAGCACAGATAAATCGGGCGAGGGACCCGTGGGTCTCGCTGTAGTCAGCTAAACAATAAGTATACCTGCATCTAGCTCCCCAGGGCAGGGGTAGTGGAACAGTTCCTACACTCCAACCTGCATGATGATCATGATGATGATGATCATCATCATCATCACCATCATGATCATGTCACATGTGCATGTGTTAAAAATGATCATGTATTCCAGTATGATGTAACCCTCACCCTAGACTAGCTATAAATTCATAAATCCATAAAATTACGCTTATACGATTACGGTATAGTACACTCCCATTATGTCATGGTTACCTCTGTCCCCAAACCAATTTAAATGTTCAATTGGTTTTTCATTTTGCCTGACCTCCTGTGACACCATATTTCGATGTAATTACGATGTTGTTACGTAATCTCACGTTGTGAACGTGGGGCTGTAAAAAACTTGCACCCTTTAATTAATCTCCACCTGTTCTCGATTTCCCCAATAATTAAAGCAAGTGTTCGTTGGAAATCGGGGAGTTCTCCCTCGACCAGCGGCCACTGCACGTATTCAGAGCAGTTCGTCATTCCTTGGCTAGCCCAAAAGGCTGCCTATTACAGGGACTGGATCGCGATGCTGGCCAATATTAGACGGAGAATGTGTGTCCTGCCCACCCCGGACACGTGACAATTATCCCATATATATATTATAAGTTGATCACATCACTTATGTTGTCATGAAGTTGAACAATGATTGAATGAACACAATTAGTCTTTATAGTTACCCACTGCATGATGACCCACATCAAAAACAAGAATTATTAAATCTGCTTGAAGGGTTCTAAGAAAGGTTACCAAACAAATTACAGGAATGCAAGAACTAACGAATACAGCGCCAAGATAAATATGCTGGGACTACCAACACA
This sequence comes from Capitella teleta, assembly GCA_000328365.1. NCBI lineage: Eukaryota > Metazoa > Annelida > Polychaeta > Capitellidae > Capitella > Capitella teleta. Next base: position 646,889 of record KB292506.1, read on the forward strand.
GTAGGACCAAAGAGAGAGGGCAGACATGGTCCAAATATGCATGCTGCTGCCCCTCCAGGAAGGCGTCACTCCAGAGAGGATTGTCAAGAGGTCTCAGGTCATGAGAGGTCACCAACTGATATGCTGCATGGCCATAGCAGGGATTGACCTGGATGATAGGACTCACGGTCGTTCGTATCCCAAATCTCATGCAGTTGGACATTAACACTAAACATCAACAAAGGGCAATATCAATAGATGGAGAGCTGTCGTACGTGACATAACATACTCCAATTGTTTTTTCTGTCATTTGTCATGCCAATTGTCATTTCTCCTTTCTTGCTGGTCTTTTTTATTTTTTTTTTAATGTTTTTTTTTAACACAAATTTCCCCTTTGAATCTCACTTGCTCGAAATTTTGATGAAGAAATAAATACATGAAAGTTATTATTTTAATACTTTTAAGCTCACTAAATGATGAATCAATACCTGAGTTTTTTCAAACTGATCAAATTTTATATTTTTCTCACCACAGCCGAACCGCTCCCAAAAGACCGTGACCCTACAGCAGTTTACGCCAACAACGAACTTGACTTGAGTGAAATAAGCGTATTTGGATTTGATTATGACTACACCCTTGCTTGCTACAAAGAAAACTTGCCTTACCTCATTTATGATCTTGGAAAATCGGCATTGATCAATGCTCACAAGGTACACATAGTAAAAGGTTTAATTTTAATATCACTTGCTTGTATTTTATAACCGGTAGTATCCGAAAGAGATTGAGCATTTGGTTTACAACCCTGGATTTGCTGTGCGTGGTCTGCATTGTGATGTTCGTAAGGTCAGTGACCTCTGTGTGCTTGGTGAAGTGATGTAATATGTTTGTTTTTTGACAGGGATTTCTCTTGAAAATTGATTCTTTCCATCATATTCAAATGGGAACGGTTTACAGGTCAGAGTTCAAAATATTGTTATGTTATATATGGCAAATGGATTTTTCTCTCGGTTATGTAAATCAAAAGAGAGAATATTGATATTGATTAATATTGATATGCCTGTGAGAATTTTATTGTTTCAACGCTCGTAAGTCAAATGAATTCATCTCACAATTGTCAGAGGGAAGGATCCCGTTGAAGACGTAGAAGTGATGAGCAGTTACCACGGAACTCATGTCCCGATCGATAATCTGAGTGGTTTCCATGGCACAGTGAGTGCTGATTTCATGACTTGATTTATCAATGGCCTCGATATATAGGGACCTCGTATGCACCAGCTGATGGACCTGTTTGCTCTTCCAGAGATGGCTCTACTATCCAATGTGATTCAGGTGAAGAATCATTCAGTTCAACATCTGCATTGTGTGTTTCTCAACACTCACATTCTCATATACCAACTGTTATTTCATCCGTGATGATGTTTCAAGTTGCTATTTCCAGTATTTCAAAGAGAACGACATTCCATATGACCCTGAATATGTATTCCATGATGTCAGAGTAAGTCCTTCCGACGCTAGTCTCCTTATCACCCTTATCACTTATTTCCTATCAACAGAGTGCTGTGCAGGGAATCCACGCCAATGGAATGTTACACAGAGCAATCATGGAAAACATTGGTTTGTTTTTATTTTGTGTACTTAGCAGTACGAGAATCAGGATTTATTTCTTCCTTTAAACAGAGACGTACCTCGGACAGCAGGAGGAAGTCGGAGAACTTTTGAAGTCTTTGCGTGCTGCTGGCAAACAAATGTTCCTCATCACTAACAGTGGCGTTCCTTTTGTGTGAGTGACTTTTGAATTCAATATTCCATCTGAGAAGTCTCTCTCTCTCACTTCTCTGCTTTTCTTTCTCACTCTTCTTTTAATCTCATTCACACCATTTTTTCCTTCTTCTTCCGAGCAGTGATCGAGGCATGACTCATCTTATGGGTACAGAGTGGCGTGATTACTTTGATGTCATCATCTTCAATGCTCGTAAACCGAAATTCTTTAATGACACCACACGGTAAATTGGCCATTAATAATTCTTTGTCTTTCACTCTCTCCTCTTCTAGTCCTTTTAGAAAGTTCGACCCAACGACAGGTTTGAAATCATGGAACAAAATTAATGAGCTTGAAAAAGGGGAATTCTATCAAGAGGTACTGTGTTACGCAACCAAGGACTGAGTTAATGTGCTGTATGCATGGATTTTGTGTTTATGTTACAGGGTAATTTCTACAAATTAATCACAATGACAGGATGGTACGGCAAACGTGTGCTCTATTTCGGCGATCACGTCTACACGGATTTGGCTGTGAGTGTCTATGGTTAATTAATTCTTAATTATCTCTCATTTAATTATTCCCCTAATTATTCTACCTCTGATCTATTCTCACTGATTGATCATATTGTTGAAAATTTTATTTCTTGTCGTTTTATTACTATAGTTTTTTAGAAATCCTTTCAATTTTAGGGCCCAACATTGAAGCACGGATGGAGGACTGGAGCCATCATCCCGGAACTAGAGGTAGAACAATCCTCACTCTCATTTTGCATCGCTGTACTTCTTGTTTCACCCTAGCATGAAATTATGACTCAGAATTCTTCTACGTACAAGCACACGATCCGATGGCTCAAAGTTCTCGAAGAACTTATTAGCAAAAAACAGGTTTGTGATCAAAGTTTTGGCATTAAATCCCAATTGAGACACGCAGAAGCAAGAGATTATTCATTGATATCGAACCATGCAGCAGTATGTTATACACTCAAAATACAACCAGCTACATGTTGCATATAGGTGTGCAATAGTCATGTGATGGGTTGGCATTCTATATGTTTATAAGATTTTAACTAAATTTTTTTTTTATTCTTTCAGATTCACATAGACCCAGAGTCGCAAGCGACGTTAGCCATGTGGATGACAGAAAGGAACAAACTTATTTCGCCGGCGCCTCAGTCGATACGCTGACTTGTACATGTCGTCCGTGAGCTCTCTGCTCAACTATTCCCTCAAACACACTTTCTATCCGCGCCGCTCCGCCTTGCCACATGAGTTAGGCGACCCGCCTATTGCAAAATGAGCCTTGTATTATGTTAATCAATATAGAAATATTTTATAGGCAATATATTTATTTGCTGTTTGCTGATTGCAAGTTTGTTTCAAATTGCATTCTGGCAGGATATTTATACATATGTTTGTTTTTTGCTTGACCGCAAAACTGCATTTTCAATCAGCTTTTTTTGCTGAGAAACAGAAAGAGCACAAGGTGTTGAACATATTTTATTTGTATTTTATTTCAATTTTTCCACTCCGCTCTGTATAGACACAAATCATATGAAGTGAATTTCAAAATTATATGTACTTTGGTGCATTATACTTACATACTGGTGTTTCATTTATAGCTCTTAACGCTTATGTTTAATTTTTTTTCTTCTAGACTCTCAATGTTTAGGATGCCTTAGAATGATATTTCAATATGTCCTTTTTTTCTATAAGCCATTCTGTATGCATCTGTCTGTAATATTTGTTCAGACCTTGTATTGTTATTTATTGGTGTTTGTTTTAGAACTTATCCATGTTTGACTGTCATGGCTCCCTGTCGTGAGGACAGGAATCACTGGATCCGGGCGATAATTATCAGGATTTCAAAAGATTTAGTCATGAAGAATTGTTGAAGTTCCAAAAGTATTATGCCGAGAATGTCATTCAATATAACAATTAGGTGCACTATAACTTGTTTTGATTACCGTTATTTTTTTGTCAATTTCTGTTGGAGGTATTTATTGGCATGCCTGCATTTATTGCGACATTATAAGACAACTATGTGCTATCAATGTATTTGAGTCTTGTTTCTTGTAACGATTTTGCTGATAGGCAGCGAAATCAAGGAAAAAGAACAATTCTTCAATTTGTGGCTTTAATTGTAATAATAAATGTGCCCCGGTGAGAGATTACTTCCACTACTTGATCTTTTATAACTTCTCTGCACTGTAGGATTGGTTCGTCGCACAGCGTAAAACCTGACGATTATATTTTGTAAGTACATATTATCCAACGTAATTTGTACATGCTATATGCTCTTGTTGAGTACAAACCTTCGCCGAAGGGTGAACAGGCAGGCAGACCGTTACAAACCGAGCATGAAGAATAGCCCATTACAAAAGCGTATGATAATCTGAAGTATCGGAACGGAAAAGGTAAATTTATACATCCCTTCCATACTATGTGCAGTGCATCCATAGATCGAGGAAAAATATTGAGTGTGGACATGTCGCGTGAACGCCGGTCTTTTGAGTCGAGAGACATAGGCCACACGTCCACTTATTATTCTTCCTCTATATATAGTGCATCAATGTATGCCTATACTAATATATGCCACTCTGTTAGGTGTCATATGATCAGACATATGCAAAATGAATCCACCCTTTTGTATGAAATGATTGATCAATTTTATTATATGCCACAAATCAACGAAAATCATAAACCTAATTAGCATATATGCATATATCCTATGCCTGATGTTACATCTGGCGGAATAAACTGACGGTTCACTATTTGGCTGTACGCGACCCTTGCCACCGGAATGGACAGCCAAGAGAAAACTCATTTCTCAGAGTTCTTCGAGGAAGCAGACATCGATGGGAATGGATATTTAACGTTTGCAGAACTTGCTTCGGTACTGAAGAAAAATGGTTACACTGGCACCGAAGTGGAGGTCAAGGTTAGCATCCAGAAAAGGCAAACGCAGGGCAGATACGTCTATAATTAACTAATTGCATTTTGGTACATGTATTCATTTGAGTAGGCCTCATTCTGCTGTTTGACTAAAGATACTCCAATTACATATACGGAGTGGGCCAAAAGTAGTCCTATCTAATCCATGTTAAAGATCTCAATGCTTTTTCAATGGCAGTGCACTTTCCCGAGAAAGTGTCACAAAACAGGCCAGTGTAAAAATTACACAAATCTCCGAGAAATAAATATCTGATATACATGTGTATGGGTAGGTTAACATTTCATACTGCCGTTCGATCCTATCAGCTGTTGATTCATCCTATTTTGTTGATTTTGTTGATTTTTCCCAATCAAAAGAGTGCACCCAACGTTCGGCGATATTTTGATTATTTTTCCTTCCAGCCCCGGGCCATGGATAAGTATCATTTGGATGCCCAAATAAGGCATTGCTCTCTGCTCTGTGATTGTAAACATACAGGCTGCTGCACTAAGTGAACTGTTGCATACCAGTACATGTATGCGAGGGATGACCGTTGAGTATGCCTTACAGTGCATATACAACAAGTACAGGGGTAAAACAAATGCGAAATACTCAATAAAATCAACGTTTTTCGCGGAAAAGTACGATGCTGTGCCGCGAGCTGCGAGCGACAGAAAGCGCGCGCGAAACATTTTTTGGCGCCGGTCGTTTAAATCGCTCGCATTATCAATTATCTTCATGCATTCAATACTCTTCCGCGTAAAATTACTACTATGTGATGGACGAATTATTCTATTGTATGCGAGTGCTGTTTGTTGAGATTGCAGCACTAATGTGTATTTACTAAAATATGAACAAAGCTGATAGTTTACGAAGCGCCATGTATAACAGATGACATTCCATAATGCTGGTTCAAGGACCCATCTGATTACGCGCATTTAAAGCGCTTTGGGATCACTCACCACTCGCATTAAAATTTTCCTCCCTCATTCAAAAATTACCTTTTATTTGATTTCTTTGCATAAATTGGCGCAGAATAATATAGTCAATCCATACCAGGTAGTTTTATTTTATTTTAATAATCTGTCAATTTTTGCCAAATTATAAATTTTGTTTTTAACATGGAGTAGATATAGACTACTTTTGGCCCACTCTGTATAATGGAGTACCTTTGGTCACACAACAGAATAATTAATTATTGTTCAATTACAAATTAACAATTTGATAATCTGGCACAGCTGGTCCATGAGGCAAGCACGACTTAAATTCACTTGACCACATGGACCAATTAAACAATGCTGCATGCAATGCTGCAAACCAGCTAATGTATGATGCATATATGGAGGGATCATCTAATGCATGCAATGTCATGAAAAGCACTTTAAGATACAATTCAATTTGCAGAAAATGTTCGCTGCCATGGACACATCTGGAGACAACCGGGTGTCGAAGGAGGAATTTATGATTGCTATGATGAAGAAACCAATCAGTGTACACAGGTTAATCATCCATAATTACTCAATCAATAAATCAATTCAATTCAATTCAATTCAATTCAATTCAATTCAATTCAATTCAATTCAATTCAATTCAATTCAATTCAATTCAATCAATCAATCAATCAATCAATCAATCAATCAATCAATCAATTCAATCAATCAATTCAATCAATCAATCAATCAATCAATCAATCAATCAATCAATCAATCAATCAATCAATCAATCAATCAATCAATCAAACAGGGAAGCAGAGCTGCGTGCTATATTCCAGGCCTTCGATGAGGATGGCGACGGGGAAGTGACTCCTGCCGAGATCAAATCTGCTTTCGATAAAATGGGACTCTCGTTCGGTGACGAGCAGATCGAGGAGCTGATGGGGTTGATGGACGAGGACGCAAGTGGGTCCATCAGCTACGAAGAATTCATCGACAAGGCGGCTCACCTAGACATCTTCTGAACCACCTGCGCATCTCATTAATATATATATTGGCATCACTATATACATGCATTATGCCACACTTTCCACTAAGGTCCAAAGAAAGCCCATGCGGCAAATGAATATACAGTACCCGGTAATTCCAAGAAGTGGATTTAATGAAATAAAGACCATAGACATATCTTTGCTTCGAGTTACAAATTAATGATCCTGATTTTGTTTTTCAAGTCATAAATTGAATATTGCTTAATTATAAATGAACAATTTGATCAAATCAAAACAAGACAAGTGGCTAAGTACATCTTGGCAAATTAAAGAGATGAGGTGTATTTATTCAATTCATGCATAGATCAAACATTTTATCACAAGAGAAGAGCAGGATGAATGCATTTACTACAAAATAACTGAAAAAAAAAAAAAAAAAAAAAAAAAAGACAGCTAAAAACATCAGAAAACAAAGATGAAATGCAGGTTGATACTTAAATATGCAAGATATGCAGAAACATAGCCACGATACAAGTTATCGCACGGACATCACACAATATTTACAGTTCAGACTGTTCGGAAGAAAATTAACCTCAAATGAAATAATGTAAATCAAGTAAGCAAATTAAATAAATAATTCCTTTTTGTGAGCAATAATGTTTTATTGTCAGACATAGCAAGTCCAATATGGCACAACAATTTAGAATACCAGAAATTAAGAGAATAGTATTAGTAACACTTCACAAATGCCAAATTGACAAAAGCCTGGATTTTGGGGAAAACAGAAAATAAACAAATAGAATTATGCATTTGATTCTAGTAATCAAGACAGAAGAGTGGATGGGACATTGGTTGATTTTGGTTTTGTGTTCGTTCGCGGAGTGTGACCAGCAGCTCCTTGCTCATCTCCCTCTCCTGATGTTGGGACACTCATGACTGTTGAAGAAATTTCCAGGGAAGGAACTGAAGGAAGGACCGATTCGTTTGAATGGGAGGGAAGTTGAACTGGTGGGAACTCTGAATTGCAATTTGCTTCTGGCCGATCAGGTGTCAGGCAAAGGTCAGGCCCAGCCGTCACATTAATCTCAGAGTATGCACTTGGAGGGGGGGAGAAAGGGATCGCATCATGTGGTGCATTACCCTGATCGGACACTTGCATGGAATAAGGGAGGCCTGAAATGAGACAATTCCTCATGAATCAACCATTTCATATGCCACAATATCCACAAACATGCTCAAAGCAGGGAAAGCACTGCCCATAAAATAATCATGAATATTCATTGCTTTGGTTATAAGGTCCCAATTTCAAAAAGCAACTTGGTGCGTTCCGGAACCTGTTCAGATCGATTCTATGGGCTTTCATGAGTGATGAGAGACCTTTTTTTTTGGCCAAAATTTGGCCAATTATAAATGATAGGCAAATTAAAATACGAATTTCGTGCTCAGGCAGAATAGCTTGAAACGAGATGAGTGTGAGATTTATTTTATGAGAACTGCTGAAAGATCTGCTCACTCCACAGCTCCCATTGTTAACAATAGGAGAATTACTAGATTTTAAACCTCTCAAATTCGATGTTTCTAGAAATTAGCCCAACAGCAAGCAGATAGTAAAATAATTTATCTGTCAAAATGAGTATTTGTCTTTTAGGATGCATCCTATATCATCTGTTCAAAACAAGAGGTCCTCTTTAAGTCCAGACCAAAGAAACTGTACTCCTTATTACTCAAAAAAATAACAACACAAACATGCTCTGTTTGATAACCCTCAACTTTAAGAGAACAATCAACTTTGACGACAAACTGATTAACTCACCATTTGCATGAAATTGATCTCCATCCTGAATGCTTCTGTCATTCACAGCTGCCTCCTTGATTTCAAATTCAGTTTCATCCACAGGTATTTCACTACAGAATTGCGACACCTTTGAAAGAAAATTTTATGAACCAACAAATAAGACAATCAAGAAATTGCACACACTTGACCCTCAGATTCATTGTTGACGGTCACTTTGCCATGGGGGCCAATGTTACAATTCTGTGGGTTGTGGATGTTATAGACGATATTTTGTCCAGAGGTGGATATCTGCGCGGTTCCTGTCTGAACGGGGTCAACGTTTTCATTCACCGTCATCTTTTGCAATTTGATGCGCAATTTCTCATCTGCCCTTCTTTCACTTTCTTGTTGTAATTGTTTTTCACGTTGTTGCGTCAGGATCGTCTCCCGTTGCCATCTCACCAAATTCTCCTTCTGTTTCTTCTCGCGGATCTGCCTCAAGTGTGCCTTGCAATTCATGGTCTTCGATTGCCCGTCCAAGAAATATTTATCGAAAGAACCGATGCTTAATTTATCAACATCAACATCAGCCAATGATTTTATTTCTCGGTTGAGTTTCGAGGTGAACATGCGCGACACCTCCACGCCACGCAGAGACTTCATCCCAAATGGTATCTCCCGCTTGAGGTTCTTCCTGTCTTCCAGAAAGACTGGCACAATGCACCACTGCCGCTTGGCGTCATCAATGGTGTGTTGCACGGTCTCACACGTGACCGTATCCGCCCATACATCAGCCAGATAATCCTCAGTGATGATCATGTAGACGTAGGTGGACCGCTTGACTGCCTCCCCAATAGACTTGATCTGGCTCTGAATCCAGGGAAACCCCTCATGTTTACTCACGATGCAGATTTTCGGAGCAATGTTATCGCCATAACGAACATACTTGGACATGATTTCAATGAAAACTTTGGCCGCTATCTCATCCTGCTCAACAAAAGCAACAGCCAAGTCGTAATGTTCCTCTGTCAGGTGATCAGGAGGGCGCTCATCTGTTTCCATGTCATCAATTGGACCAGAGGTGTAAGCAGGGGGTGGACTCATTGGGTATTGGCCGACCTGAGTGGGCAGAGATTTGTGGCCGGTGGTGGTGTACTGCGTGAGGTTGGAGCCTGTGATACCACTTTCATTGACTACTGAGCCTCCTGGGACGGCTCCATGGTTCTGAACTGTACGGCGGACAACAGGGACTGAAGAAAGGTTTTGAGAGCGAGGAGGCTCTGCAGTAGCGGCCTCATTATGTGTGATATGCGTCTCCATCATTGGTTCTGCTTCACACGTACCTGAAATGACACAAATTAGGAGGTGTTTACTAGTATGGCAAGGTTTGAGTGAGCACACTTCAAGCCTTTTCCTGACTGTATCAGTCTGGCACTCAGAACATCATTAGGATTCAGATTTATGAAATTCAAAGTAGTACTAGCATGGAGTTGTTTTGAAGTTGAAAAATGCATTTGCAGTAATAAATATTAATAATAATTGACCGTATATGAAATTCCAAGCATTGAGCCATAGATATTCATTCAGAGTATCTTTCATTGAACTGACACCATATGTCATTGAGGAGGTTCTTCTTCAAGGGTTACATAACTATGAACCACGTGCTTCTTGTGGTGTATAAGACTAAAGCGCGTTCATTCCAAATGAAGCTGCTTTAGGGTACCTGTTAAAACAATTCGCCAGCATATGCATTCCAAAAGATTCCATTCAAGAGATGAACCTTGCCTCAATTTTCATCAATTAAAGGTGATTTATGTTTATTTTCCTAGCCTCTCTATAACAGTGATTTGAGTTTTCCCGTCCCTCTTTCCATAGATGGTAATGTATTTTGTATTGTATTTCAGGAAGTCAACAGTGTGTGTCATTTAGATGATAAAAAAAACTCATTCACTTGTTCAATATTCAATTGCTTCCTGATGCAGTTGTGTTCACTCATATTTCGTACTGAGCCATAGTATTTGTAACAATCTCCCATGGATCATCCATAGAATGTTAGGGCTGTGACTAGTACACACTAATTATATTTTAGACCTGTGGTTTTACCTTACAAGTTTCACACAAATAATCCGTAAAAAATAACAGCATCCATACGGCTTCTGGTTGATATATGCAGGGGCAACAAAAACCGATCTGGGTTATATTGAACTATTTTTTATATCACCAAGACATGGTCCTACTTTTGCAAGGAAAATGATGGCAGCCGCAAACGTTTAGCAATGTAAAAGATGCCGCGCAACACTCAGACGGGAATTTTGCATCTTTAGGCTTTCGTGGAATTATGCCGGCGCCGAATGAAAAGTTGAAAACATATTATATGTGAGGCTAGACAGCAAAACCCCCGGATGTGTCGTACAGCAGTGGTAGAGGCAATTTTGATATCTGGGGCAATGTTTAAAGTTGTTTAGATTATCAGCTTATTCAATTCAGAATTCCTCCTTCTTCATGATGATATATATAAATGCACACATATAGTCTTCACTGGTCTGCGGCGCTACTGAAAAAAAGCACCAGCGCACGCCGATGAAAACTCACCCCTATTTTGGTACATCAATTTCAATCCATTTCACATGACGTCACTCGAAATTCTCAAGATGGTTCACAAGGCGAGGTGAGTGAAAATGAGTTCACACTTCACAGTATTTGCTGAATACGACCAGTTGACTAAATGTTACTATAAATAGCAGCCAATGAGATACCACCTGTCATCGGTGTGTGCCTGTGTCATATATATGAATAGGGGACCATTGAAACACATCGTCACAATATAAAAGATTAAATGTATCAATTATTGTTTTTAATTGAGGCATCCCTAAGAACAAAAGATCTATCAATTAGTCGAGGGAAATGCGCATTAATCCTCATTAATCATCAATTGTCAGCAACTCAGCTGTCTCAGATGGCACATAAGTGACAGTGACACTGTAAAGGTTGTCCTCTCTAATTTCTAAAAAATATTAACTTTGACTAGATTCATTCTCCATCGAGTCAATCGCAAAGCAAGTAACAAGACCACTATTCAGGGTCAAAGTTATCCACGTAACTGATAGCAATGCCTTTATTGGTTGATTTTATCAGAATATGCACTTTGGAAGTAGCTTGACATCGGGCTTAGTAATTGAAGATAGAGAGGGTGAGTGCAAAACATGGAAGAGCCGCCTCTACAAGATGATAACAACCAAATGATTCCATTCCATTCCATTCATGCAGTGGTCGACTCAAGTATACAAGTAGCATTGAAAGACTATTAATAATTAATATGGAATGCATAAGTACTAATTATAATTATGAATATAATTTTGTGGTCTTCGTGCAATAAAAAGTTTACCTCTCTTTACATACACGCAGTCATATACCTGGCCCCACATCTCACTCATGAATATGCATATCTCACTCATGAATACGCATATCTCACTCATGAATATGCATGATGCTGGATCGCACTACCGACAAAAGCATGACATGTGGCCCAGCTTTGTAAGTACTTGAATAAGCATGAGCAGAAAATTAAAGGGTTTGAAGCCAGGCTCCGCCTCAAGGGTGCACCCCTGTTTTGAGCACGCTTGTACGCTCAAGCGCTCGCTTAGCTTCATTAGCATTCATTATTATAACAGTTATTCAGTGAGCCTGCAGTGCTGCTTAACAAGGCCGGGCAGTATGCACTACTGCAAATATCTTGGTATAATATGCCATTATGGATAATGATAGTACGCAGGATTAAGAATTAAAACCTTGTGATAGTATAGGATATCTAGATAATTATAGGATTAATAATTGAGAAATTGGAATAAAAATAATTGTGGCAAATATAAATTAAATGATTAGTGGCATGTTTTCATTACTTTTTTTTATACAGCTGAGCTGTTCTATTCTGTGGAGGCAAGCCCTCGTCCTTCATTTCCCACCGCCGAATCGGCTGGGCACAATACAAGCGCTTGTAATGCATTGTTGGTTGTCTGACTTAAATGGCCATATCTCAGTGACCGGTCAACATATTTCTTTGAAACAACCACCAAAAGCTCCAGCTTTTAAATCTCAATCTGATGACATAACTAACTCAAATTTTTTTTTTTTTTTGCGGGGCGACATATCCGTGCCATGGAGCCTCACATTTGTAAAAGAGTCAACAACTAATAGTGACATGAGATCTGATTAAGTCTGTTTTGTGGTTTATTCAAGTGAAAATTAGACAGCTATTGGAATATTATTATTGTTAAGAGGTGATTTTTCATGATAAGGTAAAAGGATAGGCGAGCTCGGAGCTGTATAAATTATAGTATAATTATAGCAAACGATATGCTGCATATTTAGCACAGATAAATCTAACTCCATATCGCCATAATCCGTGGGGATTATAGCAATAGGAATCTTGGAACGAGATTAAGATAAATCGGGCAAGGTCTGA